>JAXHKQ010000161.1:0-42906 GCA_038407185.1 Chalaropsis ovoidea | reverse complement strand
AAATAAAATAAAATAAAATAAAATAAAATAAAATAAAATAAAATAAAATAAAATAAAATAAAATAAAATAAAATAAAATAAAATAAAATAAAATAAAATAAAATAAAATAAAATAAAATAAAATAAAATACAAGAAAATACAAGAAAATACAAGAAAATAAAAAGGAAAAGAAAGAAAAGAGTCCGTCTGTGGAGGACTTCATCAATACTAGAAGCAGCCAATATACGTTCCTGCTGTGCTGCTGTATCAACAAATGCAGCACATTTCTGCAGCATTTACAAGTTGCAGAAGAGAAAATAATTAAAAACAAAAGAAGTCCAAGAAATATTCACAAAAACAGACACAAAAACAAAAGCGCCGATCAATGGCCCTGGTCCTTATCAATGTCTGTGCGTCTATATAGCAGCTCCCCCAACTCATACAACAATGCTGTCCCTCGCCTTGAACAATGCCCTGCCAGCTCGGCTTTGTTGTTCTGCTGTGTTGTGTGTATTAGTGGCTGGCAGTGCTTTTTTTTCTGACTTGCAGCACTTATTCATATATCCAAGTCGCCCTCTGAAACTCACACCAAAGTCAACCCCAAAAGCCAGTAAATAGAACCACCGGGATATCTCGGAACTACAGTCTCACAGCGCCCCCGGCAAACAAGCTGGCTGCTGAGACACAAGAGCCGAAACCCCGGCAACACACAGCAAATCACGCCCACAACGTTCAGCCCTCAGCGCTGAGTCCGTCCACGCCCACATGAAGCAACACGCTCTTCACATGTTTGAGGCCCACGGCTCTGACCGGGGATGCAAATAAGGGTCTAGGGTTAACGGCCGTGGACTACATCTCGTGCATTGGCCCATGATGGAAGAAAAGAAATTCGAGATTCCAAGGCACAGACACAAAAGACGGACCGGACCTGCCTGGCCTTGCTCATTCCCCAGAGGAACGAGAAGGCAAGGTTACAGATCTGGTCTTTGTCAGCCCCCAGTCGAGTCCAAAGTCCACCAGTCCACCTCCACCTCCTCCTCCTCCCCCTCCTCACCCTCCTCACCCTCCCTCGCCTTCCTCCGGCACAACTATAACTCAGAATCCGGCATTGCTTCTTTTTGCATCCCCGCTTCCGCTGCAGAGGGGTAGCAAATGAACCGATATTACTGGTTGGTGGTGCTGAATGGTCAACAACCCAAACAAAGGCCGGCCGGCCTCAAGGCTCTAGATTAGCTCCGACACAATGAGCACGTTTGTCTTTGATTCCTTTTCTTTTTCTTCTTTTATCTCCCTCCCTTCTTCTTTGCCACAGCCGCCTCGGGCACATTCTTGGCCATGACCATGACGGATTGGATTCTTCATGGGCTTAGACCGACCGGGTCTTCTCTCCTCTTCCAAACGTAGTACCGCCACCACCACCGCTGCCTTTCCACTCTTCTCCGCCCGGTTCCCCTCTCTGTCTCCCCAGACCAGCCAATACTCACTTCCACGCCTGTCCTATGTGTGCTGGTATTGGCCAGAAGTCAGCCCGGGGCATGAACAATAGCACAGCCGCACATTTGATTGTTATTGAATCTTACTTGCATTGAGGGTTAAGTGCATAACTGAAACCGCTTACCCTTGATGCAACCAACGAACCCATTCTCGTCTCAATATGAGAGGCGCATACTTGTGAACGTTGCTGATATCTCTTCTCCTATTCTTTTAATGGCTCAATGGTTTTACTTTTGCTCCTTACATGTCAACAAACATCGATGAGAAGAGGAGAGAAAACTTATACGTACACGCATGGCGTTGAGTGTGGGATCAATATGATATTTCCATTTAACCCTAACAAATTACACGCGCTAGTTCCTCTTAGCCAATATAGTCTAAAATAGCGGTGCTCTTGTCCATCAAAGCAACGTGGCGCAGTGGAAGCGCGCCGGGCTCATAACCCGGAGGTCCCTCGATCGAAACGAGGCGTTGCTATAAGACATTAAATTTTGCGCGATGCTTCCTTTTTCTTTTTTTTTTTTATCTTCTTCTTCCTTTTTCCTTTTTTTATTATGTTTTTTTCTTAGTCGCCCTTATCCTATTTCCACTGTCACCTACATTTTCTTTTTGTCCCAACACAACAAGAACAATACATGTGTGCCATAGGCATATACTCACATAGAATGACATGATTTGCTTGTCTAGTAACTCGCCTTGATCCTTGTTTGCATCCCGAATTCGGCGTCGTACAGAGCAGAGCTTTTCTGGCCCCAGAAACACATGATATCAACCGATTAGAAGACCATGTTTGGTGCCAGCATGGAGAACAATGGAATCAGGCACCAGTGTTGAGCAGAGCACACGAGCTTATTAGGCAAGAGATGGGCAAACATGTGGGAGAATCACATGTCTCAAGTTGGCTATCATTCATAGTCACGCATCAGAAGAAGTGAGCAGCACAGTCCAATACAAATATCTCAAGTTTTGTTGGTATCATGGACAGAAACAACGATAACAACAACAGCACAGATCAATAACCCATAGAAGCCCCCCAGCAATATATACATGATAGTATGACATGACAGCAAAGAAGAAAAAAAATCATCAAACGGCGACGTACAATGACAGCAGAAACCATGCCATGAAGCTTCAGGCTCCAAAGACGTTCATCTTTTGTAAACAAAACAAAAAACAGCCACAATTAACCCACACTATACCATATACACAAGCAATAAGTCATATGCCTCTTGCCTACTTTTCATACGCCTGCTGCTTTTCGGGTCCCAACGAGTCGCTGGTCTTAGCCGCTCCTCCGTCAAGGGCACCCTCAGTAACAGCTGGCGACTCAGATCGCCAGAAATCCTTCTTGCCGTTGATCAGGCGCTTGAACCACGGGGGCAGAATGCCACCAGGGATTCTCCACGTCCACGGTTCCTTCATGTTCTTGTTGGGGGGCACAATACGACCGCCAGAGGCAATCTCAATGAGCCACACAAGAGTGTTGATGCAGATGTATGAGCACACACCGGCAATCAAGCCATAGGCAATAGAGTAGGTGAAGGGCATAATGGCCAGGCACAGGAATGCGGGAACAGCATCACCAACGTATTCCCAGTTGATTGCCACAACCTCCTTTGCCATCATGGAGCCGACAAGCACCAGGACAGAGCCTGTGGCCCAGGTAGGAATCGAGGCAAAAATGGGAGCGAAGAAAATGGCAATGAAAAAGCAGATTCCAGTGCACATGGCGGTCAGGCCAGTCTTTCCGCCCTCACTGATACCAGCGCCGGATTCGACAAAGGCAGTCACGGGGGGAGTGCCAAACAGGGCGCCGATAGAAATGGTGATGGAATCAACAGTGTAGGCCATGGAAGAGCCCTCGAAATCCTGAGTGACGGGGTCAATCAGGTTGGCGAAGCGAGCCATGGAATACAAGGTGCCAGTGCAGTCGAGGATATCGACATACAAGAAGGTGATGAGGGCTAGACCGAACTGGTTTCCATAGCCGGAAATATCCCACTCCTGAACATTGAGAGTGT
The DNA here is from genome assembly GCA_038407185.1 of Chalaropsis ovoidea. Taxonomy (NCBI): domain Eukaryota; kingdom Fungi; phylum Ascomycota; class Sordariomycetes; order Microascales; family Ceratocystidaceae; genus Chalaropsis; species Chalaropsis ovoidea. The sequence continues at coordinate 39,411 of JAXHKQ010000161.1, read as the reverse complement.
GCTTGATCTGGTGGAAGTCGACGACCTTTTTGAAGAAATCAAAGTTGTCATTGCCGACAGTGGTGTAAGGGAAGTTGGTGACGTCGGTGTTACGGGGCCAAGAGATAATGGAAACCAGAATGATTCCAAAGATAATGGCGCCTTTGACACGGTACAGGAGCAGCATGGTTGAGAGAATACCGCCACAGAAGATACCGACCCACATCTTGGGCGAGCGCATCTTCTTGGATGTAGGGCAAAGACCATCAACAATGTCCTCCTGTAGACATCCGGCCAGTTCGGTGGGTGTGGAAGTAGCGCCGACGACGACACCCAGACCCTCGGAGTAGGTGAGACCAATCAGCGTAAGGAACAGGCCGATACCGACACTCGTAGCCAGTTTGATAGAGCGAGGAATAGCGCGGGCAAGCCATTGACGCATACCCAGCATAGTCAAGCCCAGGAAAATCCAGCCTTCGATGAAGATGGCAGTCAGGGCGACCTGGTAGGGAACCTTTCCAGAGCCGTGGAATCCGACCACGGTGTAGGCAAAGTAGGCGTTGAGACCTGGGGAATCACAGGGTTAGTTGTTGGAGCTGATAAGAAGGTGACTACAGCTCAGGAAGATGGCTTACCCATTCCCGGTGCAATACCGACAGGCATATTGGCAAGCAAGCCAATGAAGAAGGTGCCCAGAGCAGAGATGGCGGCCGTGGCAGTAACCATATCACGCTTGATTTCAGAGACACACAGCATGTAGACATCGGAGGGGGCGGTAACGCAGTCGTCAACATCACAGACGCAAGTACCACCAGAGTCGGCAACGATGGAGGCATTGACGGCGATAATATAGGCCATGGCGAAGAAGGTGGCTAGGCCAGCGCGCATTTCGGTCAGGAAGTAGGAGCCCTTGCGCTCTCTGGGCTGGAAGTCATGGCGAAGATGAGGTTAGCAGAGGTCCAGAAGGATGAAATGTGTAATGATGGAGCGATGCATGTGTGTATGCCATTGGACAAGACGTGGGCGAGTATAATAAGGCTGGTGATGTGGTGATGTTGGACGTCTTTTTAGTGGGGCTTGGCTTGGTGTTTATGTTTTCTCAATTCTTCTTTCTTTGACAGTGACAGACACGTGAGAAATGGAGAAAAGAGACAACAATGCAGAGTGAAGATGAAGCAAAAGGCAAGACGAAGACATTGAGAAGCGCAGATCAGAAGGAAAGGAGAGCAGCTGAGAAGGCAGAGAGAGAGAGAGAGTCGCATATGAATAGGCAGAGAGAGAAAGAGAGAGTCGCATATGACTAGGCAGAGAGAGAAAGAGAGAGTCGCAAACTTACATGGCCAGAGCCATCCAGGCGGAACCAATGGCCCACCTTGCTCCGGGCCACCTTCTCGTTGACGGTATGCAAGAAAGTGAGCTGCATCTTGACGAAACGCAGCAAAAGAAGAGGAGAAAAAAAAGGCTCCGGCTCTCTGGATTGATGATGTCTTGCCAGTCAGGCGAGCCAGGCTCACAAGGAAGGAGGAGAAGAAGAAGGGGAGAGGCAGAGGAAGAAGACGAGAAGAACGAATGTCACAGAGCAAAAAGAAGAAGAAGAGAAGAAAAGAAAAAAAAAATGCGCGAGAGGAAAAAGAATTAAGATAATAACCCGTGATTGTGGGCTTTATTTTTTTTTTCTTCTTTCCTTTGGCTCTTCCTTCTCTTGTTCGGGATGGCGACGGATCGGGAAAGAAGGCGATAGCAGGCAGGCCCAAATGAGAGGAAAGGCAGGTTCCCTCCACTATCAAGGAAAGATAGCAAGGATTTCTTCTGGACCGGAGTAGTTTCCTAGTTGTAGTCGCAGGTCCAACGTCGTAAGTTGCAGTTCCTTAATTCCTTGGTGCCTTCTCTTCGTTCGTTCTAGTGCCTGGCCAGCAAGACAGACTGAGAAGCAGCGCACGCGGGTAACTTCCCTAAGAAAGGATTCCACTCGGCCGTTTTACTTCTTTCCTTGTTCCTGTGGCTATCAAGATAAGGAATGGGCAGGTAGGATCCTTTTTCTTTTACTTCCTTCCTGTGGTATCTTGCCTAAAGTTTAGCAGGTACCTGACCACTAGGGCGATATGAAGAGAGAATGAAAAAAAGATTGTATAGAAAAAAAGAGGCCAGGAATGTGATTTGAACCGCTGTTTTCTTGTTGGCTTCGTGCTTGGTAATCTCAATTGTCGTGGCGAGTTGGCAAGTGGTTGTCGATCTGCGCAAGCCACCCAAAAAAAATGATGTTGAGGCTTTGCTGCGAGACTCGGGCTGCTTCCTGCCCTGTGCGGCACGTGTTAGTTGACGGCTGGGGGAGGCAACTGCATGCTCTGGGGAAGTGAAGCTTGGGTTATATAAAAAAGCAGACGCAACGCAAGAGAAACTGAAGTGGCGGGGCGCCATCTTATATCAGTGAGTACATGTCTATGTACCAATCTGTATCATATGTGCATGCAGTTACATCAGCTTGTGCACCCCACCCACAGCCATCTTGGACGGACTCTTCTCCCTCTTTCTCTTTTTTTTTCTTTCTTTTCTTTCGTCTTACCTAATGCTCCTGTCTATGGACATACACACGCCGACTTGTGTTATGTGTGTATGTGTGTGTAAGGACATCGCCTTTGTACCATGAATAAGAACGCCTCAGAGCCTAAAGAACACCCAAGTGGTCGTGTAGGGTGTACACTTAACAAAAGGCCAAGCCCATGCAGCAATCTCAAGGGGGGGGAGGGGTGGGGAAAAGACTGGATGACGCGATCCCGAGAGTGGAAAGAAACAAGGTTATCTATGCCATGCCAACCAGGATTAATGTGGACGACTGCGACTTACTTATCTTGATATCTAGAAAGGCCCGTTTTGCCTTGTTTGTTATTGGCTGCCACATCTCTCTATGGAGATGATATCTGCAAAGGCACATTTTGGCGTCCCGGGCTGCTCCTAGAACGCAAATGCCCCTGTTTGCTCTGGAGTACAGTCTGATTACTCGCCTTGTCGTTGTTGTACTACATAGATACACCAGAGTATAAATTGCTCTGTTTCCATGTGTTTGGCCAGGTGCGTTGTCCCTCCCTCGTCCCCCAGTTCTTATAAGCAACCAGCCGTCAAGCTGCACAGCATATTCTCTTTGTGTGGTTACTTTTCCCGCCTCTTTTCTTGTCTTTGTCGTCACAAATAAGCCGCCAGAGGGGGAGGGCCGCTGTCTGAGCCAATCTTCCAGAGTCATTCCGGTATTTCTGTTTATTTTGGCAGTGCGTTGTTTCGGACTGGCCACGGTGAGACACAAATCAACAGCTCTCATAGGGGACCTTCTTGGCTGTACAATATGCAGTATAGTAATGCAATTCTCGGCCACCCATAAAAGATCACGGGAAACTCTATGCTTCTGTCGTTCTCATCTATACATACCCATACCCTGTAGTCGTGTCTCAACCCACCCTACATCCTGGATTTCTGTCATCTTCTGCCGCTCTGGAAACTCACCATCATCATTCCACTCACTCTGCCTCTATCTGTGTTTGATATGAGAATTTCACCTCCGTTTCCTCCCCTTTAATGTGGAGTTATCCGCCTCTTTAGACTTTCTTATCAGATTATGAAGTGTCTCACTGGTATTCATCCCGTGATAGATGGAACTCGGCCTAAGATTCGAAGAGAACACAGAAGCGTAATACGGCATATGCTGCTTTCTCCCCGTCTTATGTTTTTTACTTCCCCGTCGAACTCCAGACCTTGGCCCAGGCCAGCTCATATACCAGCCGTGTTATCTAGCTGGTCATATAACAGGATGATATCATGGCTAAATAGTAGATTGAGCCCAGATGAAGTACAGCGGCCTAAAACACATCGCCAACCCTACACAACTATAACCCTAAGGGTGGCATCTGGATGACTAAGCTAGATCCGAAACCAGAATATGCTGTGGTGTCACATCGGACTGTCTGATGGGTGATGGGGAACTCCCACTCTCACTCTTTCATCTTTTCCGGTTTATTTTCTCACGTATTCTTTTTGACCTTTTGTTTCCCGTTCTGCACGCACTAAAGCCCAATAGCAAACTAGAGAAATTTGATCGTTCTAACCTGTCAATTGCTAGCTAGAAGACCCCTGAACCTGGCTTGCTCGGCCCTGAGGAGTCCAACTTTGGGAACATTAAGCTGGCGCTTGGGCTTGGGCTTGGGCGACGGCGGGACTGTCATATGCTTTCTTCTGCTCCCTTTCGGCCTTGCCTTGGAAGTTGCTGATACTTGTGCAACGATGGGTTGAGACGGGCCTAGACTAGGCCTTGGGCTTGGGATCTTCATCATGCACAAATCAAGAGAAACCAAGAGACACACACTACAGTGTTTACACATACCGCCCGTCATCCTGAGAGAGCTGTCCTTGGCTGTGTGTGTGCAGAGTAACCATAAATGTCTCTACCGGAGTGCATGGGCTGGATGTAGCACCTCATGTGATTCTTTGGTGTTGGTTATCACCGGAGCTAGGCTCCCGACTGTTGTCATGCCCTCAAATGCCGCAGCATCCAAGCCTCCTCTTGCCTCCCCTTATTGCTTAGTCACCACGGCACATGTAGGCTTCACCTCGTTCCAACATGATGGTCTTTCACCTCTTCCCTGATTCTTGTGATACCCTAAAAATCCCGTCCACCTATTCTTAGAGTCAAGACAACCGGGAACGGGCCAGAAAGAAGCCCGAGAAGAATACACAAGAGCGGGAAAACAGACACATGCCCGACGGCTACCCTCTTCCCCCTCTGTACCTGACAACCTGCGTAGAGCATACGCAATGAATGCCCACAGAATCAGCGCCATATGCACAAGCGTGTAGCACCAAAAGGCGAGACAGTTGGCTGCCAACACATTGCACATTTGCATTGTTCCACTGAGACAAGCGCCGGTAAGATGCAGCGTCGTAGGCAGAGCCAAAGAACGCAAAGAAAGAAAAGCGCAAGCCGGCTAAACACCAGCCAGCATAAGAGGGAAGAATTGTCGAGGGAAGAAAAAAAAGACTAAAGAAGGCTAGGAAGAAAGGGAGATAGCGGCTATGGACATATGGACAACTGCATGTAGTACAGCCAAGCAAGACAACAGCAGAGCAGCACGTAGTTCTTGGCTGCCCACCAGCACCAGCTGTTGTAATTGCATCTGCTGGTGTGATTAGCTCGTATAAGGAGTTATTTACACGCGTAAACTAACAGGCATAGCCTTGAGATGTTTTCTTGCACCCTTCTAGTGAGTGCAGGGCGGGCGGGCTGCTTGCTGTCTCGGGTTACACACGTATACATACATGCACAACACGAAACATACAACATATCGCAAGATGAACCAAATCTTGGAATCTGCCATTGGTGATCGGCTCAAAACAGCAGCATAAGAGCCAAGACAAGGAGATACTAACCCCTTTTTTTTCTTCCCCATGACAAACATGATCTGGGCATACAGGCGGCCGAGTACTGCTTGTGCGTATGTGTATTGAAGGTGGGATGCACGATGGAGATTGCCTCATCCACACTCCATGTCCAAGGCTCAGGTAGATACTACAGTCGTGCTTTCAAGTGCGCCCGATATTAAAATGGCCAATGCACAAGATATGACCATCACTGTGGTGGTTCAAAGAGAGTACAAGAAGTTGCAAATGTTAACCCTAATAAAAACTATGAAGAAAATCCGTGTCAAGAGAAAGTCTGCCCAAGACCATCTCGCACCACGTCCTCCACACTGCAAAACAAGTCCACGCAAAACATAAGAAATTGAATATCAACACATCCAAATTGGTTCCCCTTCCTTCAACTCAAAACAACACCTCCGTTTTTGTTCTTACTCGGCAGGGTACGAGCCCGGAACATTAGCACCGCCCTGAACGCCGGCGCCAGTGCTACCCGTTCTAGTCTTGGTCTTCTTCGACTTGTGACGGCCAAACAGGCGGGATGAGCCCTCCTTGATACGCGCAGCCAGATGCTTATCCTTGGTTGGCGAGTTAGAGTCGGTTCTGTTGACCTGCGACGTAGTTGCGGGGTCATTCATGGAAGGATGGTCCATCGAGGGACCACCAGCTGCGGAAGAACCGCCCATCACGGCAGCGTTGCTGGCCTGGGAAGGGCCCGGAGCAGCAGGTGCAGCAGCAGGAGTCATATCGCTGGCTCCGTAGTCCCTGCTTGACGTCATCTGCGAAGGATCGGCCGTTTCGCCGCGAGAGGCACCTTGCGTGCCAGTCATTGTGTAATCATCCTGACTCTGCTTGTTGCCAGAGGAAACTACTCCAGGGCCAGTGACAACGGGAATGGCAGCAGAGCGTACACCAGTAGTGGCAGTAGGTCCAGGGGCAGTAGAGGTGTTTGTTGCACCACCAGACCCAACACCCGCAGAGAATCTGGAGCCAGTTGGGGTCGATTGGCTAGAGTTGGATCCAACGGTAGCGGCAGTGGAATCCGTAGTCTCGCTTGCAAAGAAGGTGGGCCCTCCTCCGACTATAGGCGGGTTGGTTCCTTGTCCCGCAGTGTTGCTGGTTTGACCATATGCCCTGGCTTCTCTATCATGAACAGCTTCCTGGAGTTCCTCTTTGAGAGTCATTGGGTGGCTGGTCTCAGTTTCTCTGTTCCAAGGACCAGACCATTCCTCAGAAAGGCCCGAGTTGTCAGTAGTGGTGGTAGGGGCCTTCTTGTTGTGGCTATGGACACCAAAAGCAGCAGCTCCGGCAGCAGCTCCGGCAGTAGTTCCACCAGCAACTCCCGCGGTAGTTCCCATACCGCGAGATGACGGGATGGTTCCAGATGCAGTGATGTCATCCTGGGGATGATCCAGCTGGCCAGCCTTCATATGATAGCCGGAGGAACCCTTGGTGGCCATGCTAACTGGGACAACGGGAGTGTGAGTGCTAGCATGCTGAGGGTGCACGTGCTTGGAAGTTACACCAGAAGGGACATTGTAATGCTCTGACTCGTGAGGAACACTACCACCAGCCATGCGGTAAGTGTTATCAGCAGACGACACATTGTCTCTATCTTCATTGGTTCGTAGAGCAGGCTCAGTGCTATGCTTGAGATTGGACGGGCCCATGTGGTAGACTCCAGAGAGATCATCGTCATGGTGACCCGGAGCTGCCATTGCAGCAGCAGCAGCAGTGGTAGCGGCACCAGCACCAACACCGCGACCAACGGTCGCAGAAGGTCCTCCAGAGTGGGTGTGCTTGCTGGGCTCAAAGTATGTCTTGGTGCCATCAGGAGAGTACGCAGTCTTGGGTGCCTTGGAGGCAGAAGTGGTTGCTGCATTTCTTCCTGAAGCAGAAGCAACACCAGCGCTTGTCACCGTGTTTTTGTAAGCTGAAGCAGGAGCCCAGTGGTTACCACCGGTATTGGTATGGGTGTCCTCGTAATCGCTGGAGGAGGATATCGAAGACGAATAGTCCTTGTCCTTCTGCTTGGCAGATTCATCATGGCTGCTGGCCAGGCCGAGGGCCGCAGCACCAGCACCGAGAGCAGCAGCGACGGTCGCCCCAAGACCCATACCAGAGCCTGAGCCAGACCGAGCTTCTTCATCACCTTCGTAGTTTTTGGGGATGTTGGTCGTACCCGAAGTATCACGAGTGTTAGAAGAAAGAGCAGCTGGAGTAGCACCAGAGACATTGGCAGCCGAAGTCTGCGTGGAAGGAATAGCAGTAGCACCCTGTCCACGAGAAACAACAGGCGCATCCCAGTAGTCTTCCTTCACAGTACGCGATGTAGGACGCGAAGACTCGAAAGGCTGTGTCTGGCTGGTGGTAGTGTTGCCATCAAGACGAGCAGGGGTTGACTGGGTCACATAGTAAGGACCAGCAGTGGTGCCAGGCATGGTAGAAGATGCGGTAGTCGGAATACTGGTGTGAGTACCTGGATCCAAGGTATCGCGAGTAGACTGGCCCATGGGGCTATCCATGTTGGAGGATTCGGTGTAGGCAGACCGCACGTTTTCAGATCTTTGGTCCTGCTTCTTTTCGCGGTGAGCTAGCTTGGAAGCTCCAGTACCAGCACCGGCTCCGACAGCAGCACCAGCAAGCATGTTGCCGACATTCGGGCCAAGAGACTTTTCGGGGTCGGCAGTGCCTTGGAGTCGGCGGCTAGTACGGCCAGTGGTACCAGTGGCTGCCTTACGAGTGCTCACTCCACCAGTGCCCTCGTTATCCGAGGAATCGTAGTCAGAAGACGAGATGGAAGAGGCTGAAGCTCTACGGGTAGCCTTCTGGCGAGAAGTAGCAGAGCCTACAGCACCACCGCTGACAATCGGTAGAGCATCACGAGTCGAAGGCTTGCCAAGGGCACCAGAAGAAGGAACCGTGGTTGGCCCAACAGAAGCGTAATGGCCAGTGTTGGGGTTTCTCGAGGTGGTAGCAGCATTTCCACTAGTACCAGGAGCAGTAGCAACGCGCGAGTCCCGCTCAAAGTCTGAGGATGAAGCAGAATCTTGCTTCTTCAGACCAACAGCAGTAGCGGCAGCAGCGGCAGCACCAGCAACGCTAGCCCCAATTCCTCCTAGCATGCCACCCGAACTCTGAGATTGCATGGTGTCATGAGAAGTCGTAGGGGCAACTCTCTGTCCAGTTGAGGCAGTAGAAGAGAGAGGAGCAGTGCCAGAAGCAGGCGTGGTGTAACGGTCGGTGTTGTAGTCCTGGGAAGTTGACATGTTTCCACGAGTGCCGGGAGCAACAGCTGCACCATCCCGGGTATCTTGGGTGACCGGGTTGCGAGAATCGTACTCACGGTCCGATGCAGCAGAGTCCTGCTTGGTTAGACCAACAGCAGTAGCAGCAGCAGTGGCAGCACCAGCAACACTAGCTCCAATGCCTCCGAGCATACCACCACCTGAGGTTCCAGACTGCGAAGCTTCATGAGAAGTTGTGCCGGTGATGTTCTGCTCGCCAAAGGTAGCAGTTGACTTGGACTGATCAATTGCGCTAAGAGATCCCCGGCGCAGAGCGGGGTCGGGGTTAGACACCTGAGAGAGGCGGCGTCTGTGAGTTTCGGCAGTGGGAATTAGCTGGCCGGGGACTGTAGAGACCTGGTAGTGCAGATTCTCGTTGGTACGGGGGGTAGGCTTCATCGAGGTGGAGCCACGTCTGTCACGACTGCTGGTCATAGCAGGAACTGGGCCTGAGGACAGCTTGTCATGTTCAGCAGGCAACTGACCAAGCTGACGAAGCTCCTGTTCAGCTGCATCAACCATGCTCCAAGCCTTGGGACGATCGCTGTTACCCAGAACATGGGGCTCATTCAGGTTGATATCGAGTTGCTTGCCATCAGCAGTGGAAAGGTCAGGGCCATCAGAGCCCCCGCCACTCATTGGGTTGGGGCCGCCGATTTCACCCGCAGACACATCGGTGCCAGCAAGAGCAGGCATGGGAGTAGCACCTCCAGGCTTTGGAGCAGAAGATCCTGAGCCACCCAAGCCACCAGAGCGGGAACTGGAGCTGGGAGCATCCTTTTCTAAGCCGCTGCTAAAGGTGTCATCACGCGATTTACCCGTAGTGGTATCACGCAGGTTTTCGACATGCTGTTGGTCTCTAGGAAGAGCACCGGATGAACCCAACGCAGCTCTTGAAATATCAGGACGAGAAGGGTTTTCTTCCACAGAAGCACCTTGGTCAATGCGCTTGCCAGATTCCGGTTTGTTGCCGGACATAGCTGCAGCAGCACCACCTAGACCTACAGCACCCATAACAGTGCTAATGATGCCAGTGGAGCTTGAGCTCGAGTTTGTTTCATCACGAGGTCTGTTTGTGTTCTCCTGGTTTCTGAACAGGATAGGAGAAACGTTGGAAGTGTCGGTCTTAGGAGTCGTAGTAGAGGCAGAAGGGGACATGGTAGGGAGACTAGCATCACGGTTACCGCTGTTGTTGTAACCCTGGTCTGACAGACGTTCTCTCTCGCCTCTTTCCAACTCAGCGTTCTTCTGATGGTGGTGGGAAGCGAGGCCCATAGCTGCGGCCGCAGTGCCAGCAGCACCAGCTGTAGTAGCTCCAACACCTGAGCGAGAGGGATACTCCTGAGTGTTTTCCTCATCAGGGTATGAGCCGGGGTACTTGTGAGTCTCAGTGGTGTCCCGGAGCTTTTCAGTACCGGAAGGGTAGCTGGTAGTTCCAGGAGAAGCAGAGTCAGCGGGATCATGCACGCCACGAGACGAAAGCGGCGCGCCAGCGGCAGCACCAGAAGCCATGCCGGTCTTGGCTTCGCGTGTCGACGAGGAGGGGTTTGTAGACTCGACCTGTTTGCCTAGACTGAGAGGGTTCCAAGTTCCGCTTTCCTGGGCTTCGGACTGGCCAGCATACTTTGAAGGCTGGGTAGCAGAGCCAGTGGCAGTCTCAGAAGGGCCGTGGGTAGTATCCTTGTTCTGCTTGTCCTTGTGAGAAAGTGCAGTAGCAGTACCAGCTCCAGCAAGGCCAGTGGCGGCCAGGGCAGCTCCAACCTTGCCAGTACCACGGTTCTGGGACGAACTTTCAGTAGCCGAGTACTCCTTAGGACTGTAGTTCTCGGCTTGGTAACCAGCAGTGGAGCCAGTAGCAGCAGTTCCGGTAATGTTAGCCGGGCTAGAAGACCGAATCTCCTCAGTTGACCAGTTTGATTGAGGTCTGCTGATGTTTTTGTTTTTCAAAGCAGGTGCAGTGCCAGCACCCAGAGCTGTGCCATGGGGGTAGTCAGTATCCCACTTCTCGGAACTGCGCTGGGCAGTGGTTGGAGACAACTGATCAGTAGTTTGAGTTTGACCAGAGTATGTTTCGGGGTAGTTTTGGCTCTCATAAGCCTGGGACTTGTCAAAGGCAGAAGCAGAAGCAGGAACTGCAACTCCACCAACGTTGAAGCCACGAGAGGCCAGACTACGCTGCTGTTCAGCAGTCAGGTTCTGGTTGCCGGTAGAGTACTGTTGACCACCCGAAGTGGGGTACTGCTGGCTACCAGTGGAAGGGTATTGTTGAGCAGAGTCATACTGGCTCTGAGAAGGGTCGACGCCATAGTCAGTACCACCAGTTCTAGTAGTATCAGACTCGTCTGGGGCTAGCTCGCGGTTCTTATCAGAAGAGTGTTGGTGGACGGCATAGGCACCAGCACCTGCAGCTCCAGCAGTGCCAGCTGCAAGAGCAGCAGGGCGCCAGTTGGCCCGAGACGAAGAATCGGTAGCAGACGAGGTAGAGGCCATTCCAGGATTGTAAGCCTGGTACTGCTTCTGTTGTTGAGGTTGGGTCTGGTACTGCGAGGTAGTGGGGGCCTGGGCTACAGGATGGTTGTGGGCAACAGCCGAGGTGTGCGGCTGGGACTTCTGCATGGGATAGGTATCCGATTTACCCCCATAGGCGGCAGTAGCAGCGGCAGCGGCAGGTGCAACAGTCGCTCCACGAGTAGGAGCAGAAGATCCATAAGCCTCATGGGTCATTGAAGGATCATTGATGCCCTCGCCTCTAGTAGATGAGAATCTACCACCATGCATCGGGCGGCTGGTAGCCTCCCTGCTGGTGGCAGCACCAGTAGCGCCAGCAGCGCCAGCAGCGCCAGCAGTCAATGCCGGATTGGTTTGGCTGTTGATTCCAGCCCAAGGCGCCTCATCTTCCTCGTTGAGGGCACCACTGTCACTGCTGCTAGAGCGGTAGCTAGAGCTAGTAGTACGCTTGTGGTCGCTCTTTGTGGCAGGCCGAGCATCCGCACCCAAAGCAGCGCCACCAAGAGCAGCACCGGGAACACCGCTTCCTGCCTGGGAAGAAGGTTCCAGTAAGGCCTTGATTTCACCGTACCATCCTAGCATATCCTCGTAGTTCTCGGCGCGGAAAATCCAAGTGTGGCCACGGTGAAGAGTGCCAGTCTGACGACCCTTGAGAATAAACTTGTTGTTGGATCCACCACTGGCTGAGTGAGAGCCCAGGGTCTGATCAGGCAAGTAGAGAGACATAATGGGAGTCTGGCTATCGGACGACTTGAACTCATGCAGGTGAGTAGGCGACAGGACATACCAGCCCGCAGTGAAGCTCTTCAGATACTTGCCCTTGCGCTCCAGAGGACCAGAGCGAATCATGTGGCATGATGGGTTGTCCATTCCAGGGTACGTGATCTGCTGGACGGTACGCTTGGGAGTGTTGGTCAAGAATATGTCGTCACCAGACTGAACCCAATGGTTCCACTCGGCATCGCGAGGCATGTTGATGACACCAGAGCGCAGATCCTCAGAAGTGTTGTAAGCCAGGGTGCTTTCGCGCTTAAGCATACCAGCAATGGCGTTGAAGGACTTTTGAATCTCATAAACAACAATAGACTCCAACTCGCGACCGGAAGTCTCAAGGTTGCTATGAGCCTGCTGGAGATAGTTCTCCTCCTTCAGCTGCTTCTCAATCTGACGGTCGACGGAGTGGCGTAGAAGGTACGGGTCAGACTTTCCGGTGGCCGAGGACTCAGTCTCAGAGGCATTTTGACTAAGTGCCTCGTTGAGAGAGCGAACAGACTTTTTAGTGCCATCCATCTCGTGTTCAATGTTGCTCTTGAAGTCGCTGGTAAGACCGCGAATCTCCCTGATCTTAGAAGATAGCTCAGAGCGCATCGAAGTCAAGGCGGCAATGACATCATCCTCGATAGCCTGAGACTTTTGAGCTTCGTTAACGGAGAGTTGACTATGATTCTGCAAAACATTGAGGCCACCTGCAAGACCGCCAGTTTGAAGGAACTCCTGGGGCATCTTGAACGAAGCCGTAGCCTGCTGGAGACGCTGATGAGCCTTGGCACGCGACTCATAGTGGCTTCCTGTCTCTTTGAAGTAGGCAATGAGGTCTTTGAGGATCTGGCGGTAATCTGAGCAATCATCAGGTTAGTTTTTGTAAAGGCATAAAGCGATAAGGATACATGGAACTTACCCTCAAATCGACTGGCCAGAATGTCACTCGGGTTGGTCTCAGTCGGGATAGGGCAGTGGAAGGGGCTGTTCAGCTGCTCCTGGTTGTAGCTGTGCGAGCCACCCTTAGGGCCATGAGAGCCGTGGGTCGTCATAGAGTGACCTCCGGCATCGTGGTCGCGCATGGTTCCGCTGGCAAGGCGAGAATTGTTTCCAGTGCGGCTAGAGAGGATCATATGATCGGCGGAAGAAGTAGAAATTCCACGGCTATGCTTGGAGCCGCTAGTGCCAGTGCCCCATTCTTCATTGAACTTGCTTCCGGAGGCACTGCCATTTCCTTCGATGTCACGGTAGGCCTCGGTAGCAGCATTTGTATGCTCGGGATAGGAGCGCGGGGCGGAGGAACTAGTGGCAGAAGTGCCAAGAGCTTGGTCCGCAGTCGAAGCCGTGTTGCGGGCCGGGTTGATGGCGTCCTTGACGGCTGAGGCTCGGGTCGCCATTGTAATTAATGAGATGGGTTGGTTTGAATGGAAATATCTTTAGATTCAAAGCCAAGTTGTAGATCAGTGTCGTTCGTAGTGTGCGTGCAGTTATGATAGAAAGAAGAAGATGGAGAAGATATTGTTGACGTTGAACGCGACGACCGAGTAAGGGCAAAATTAAGAACAAAAGATTAAACAAAAAGAGATTGAAAATATTAGAAGCACAAGGCAAATATGGGGAGATAAGTTGGTGGTTGAGGATGTGGTGGGCGGCCAATCTTCAAGTAGAGGTAAGAAAGAGATTCCAAGAGATGGATGACCCTCCAAGAAATGGAAACATCAGCGGAGTCGTTCGTTTTTAACCTAGAAGATTTCTGCCAAGTCATGCTCTTTCAAAACCAGCAACTTCTCACGTCATCAGCAAAAGCCAACGAAAAGAAGGAAAGAAGCAGCCAGCCGCCGAGCGTAGCTGCCGAATCTGGAAGCTCTCATAGCATAGCTCCGTTTATTCCATAGACATAAATCGACAGCTTGAGCTCATAAGTGGGGCCACATAGCTAGCTCCGTGTAAGACAAGAGGCCGTAGCCTAAAATATGCGCCTTTTTTTTTTGGAGGTTACGGCAGGTAGGTACATCCACTTTTGCGGTTCCTAGAGTGAGACACCAGGTACTCATGCGCTTTATGACGTGAATACGTTGTTGCCACTACCAAAAAAGACAAACCACCAAAGGCCTTCTTCATCATCTTAACGCATGCGTAGCTTTACCTCTTCACTAGTTCAGATCCAAAGGTCTTTCGAGACATGGCCAGGCGGGCACGAGACGGGCCTTCCAAGCTGTCGTCGCCGTCAGCGCCTCTTCGGCCCAGTCACCTGAAGCTCTCTTAGTTTTGTAGAACCTTTTGCTTACAGCGGGATTATGGTATATTTTTGAAGAGGCAGCCACTTTAGACCTAGGATAGCTTCATCCGTTCTTTGCGCTGTAGATTACGGCCTTTTTATCGTGGTTGTCAAATCCATCATAGCCTTCAAGTCTCCCGTGTTTTTCTCGGATATCTTCTCCATGAGCCGGCAGTCTGTCTGTATGGGCCCCAGGCACTACATGTCTTCGCGTTCGGCGTCTTTCCCTTTAAATCGTTTGTTTGATATCAAGGAAACGAAATGCGGTCAACACCAGATATCTTGATCCAATTCCATCAAACACAGACATACCAGCATCCTTCATAAAGTCTGACAAGCTAACAACCCTATTGACGTGGAGTTACGTCGTCAACTGAGGTGGCAAGTCAACCACTAGGTGACACCCTCTTCCCACCGCGACTAGAGCGAGTCAGCTGCAGCGGAAAGCTTATGCGACAGTTGGCCACCCATTCAGATGCTTCGAGACTAGTTTAGCATCGTTCATCTTCAGCTCCCCGCATCCCTCTTGCCACCAGTGCAAGCCGCGCCGGTAAGTACGTGCAAGTATGAACCGAGCCAGAACGCATTCTTTAATGTGATTCAGAAGTATAGAACTTGTTGGAATGGACGGCCTTTCATGGGGACCGGCTCGCAGCTCCACTGCAAACATAATGCCCTGACGTCACTTGGGTTTTTCTTCACGATCCGGCATTCTTTAAGTGCTAGCTAGCTAGCAAAAAGAAAAGTAAGAAATCAATTAACACGATGATCAAGGAGAAAGGAAAAGACTGACTAAAAAAAGCCCTGGCTAAATTCAATAGCCAGGTCGGGATTTTGTACACTGGCTGGTTTTTGACTTGGGCAAAAAGTTAAATGATGAAGACTCTCTGGAGACACGGGGAATCGAACCCCGGACCTGATCCAATTGCGTGGTGATACCATGCTAAGGATCCGTCATACCACTAGACCATGTCCCCGAAGTAGCTTGTTGAACATGCAGACCCAAAGCAGACTCATATTGGAATGTTCGCTTGGACAAAAGCGACGTCGAGATAACTCTACAGAAAACCTGCCCTGACAGCCGAAAGCGCTCGCAAGTAGACGGTTCAGCGTCGTGAATATTGACTTCGATAAATCGAGAATTCCATATTCGATCAATCAGCCAAAAACAGTAGAATTATTTGGCGTCTTGCTTTTATCAAATAAAGTGTTCTTTGTTTTGCAAAAGGGTTGTCCCGGTGTTCGAACCAAAATTGACCCCTGTGACTTGAATTTATACATTGCTGGACATGATATGTTCTTGATTTCTCCCAACATCTCGCCGCTGCCTGAAAAGCCAGTTTCCTATTCACCTTTTAAAGCTTTGCTGTGCAGCTAACGCCAGACTGTCAATCTATGGTTTTGCCAGTCGTTGTCTTCGGGGTGGAGGTGCTTTTGGTGGTATTCTTTTTGGCGTGACCTTGCCAGACGTCGATGCGCTGCCTGTAGCCGACGTAATGGCGCTGGCTCCGTTATTGTCTTCAACACTGTGTGGGGACGGTACTGACATTCGCAACTCCTCTGTATTTAAGAGGTTGGATGCTGAAATCGCTGTAGTCGCTGTAGTCGTGGAAGTATCCCCATTTTCATGCTTTGCGTGTCCAATGGGTACTCCGTGGCGGTGTCTGGGTACCTGAGGCCGTGGTTTCTTAAGACGCCCTGGAGCCATAGATACAACTGAGGAGGTCCTTGATGCGATGGAAGCGGTATCCGAAGGAGTTGGAGATGGTGTTGCGTGTTGCAAAACGACGGCAGGGGGTTCAGCCGGTGTAAGACTGCTAGTTCGTGAGGGGGTAACCGAGTCGGATATAACCCCTGTCGGAAGTTCCCCGGCGACAAGGCCATCAATACTCGGCACTTCACCACCTAGAACAGCTATACGGCTAGGAGTTGTCACGCCAGGTCTTTCCTGCACGGCAGCCACATCACTCACACTGACCATACTACTGGTTTCCGATGGTGATAGGCTCATTCCTAATAGACGCTGTGCGAGGCCCTTGTCCCTCTTGCGGGCACTCTCGGCGGCTGTATCCAAAACAGACGGTGGCTGGGAGCCTTCAATATCGGATCCTGATCCACGGTTGGCTTGTTCAGTCTGTTTGGTTTCCGGTAGACTATCTTCGCTACCGGCAGACATTGCATCTCGAAGCCATTCAACATTCCGCACTCTTTCGACGAGCCGCAGTGTTGTGTCGTCGGTTGGCGCAAAATGCGCATTAATAGATCCAGCCTGTCCCGCAACGAGACTCAAGACGGCCAAGATGTCGTTTCGTTTGTAATGTGAGTGCGACTGGTTGAGTTGGGTATGGGCGAGCAAAGGATATATGACACGCAGGTATGTATGTCGCAATGAGGCTTTATCTTCCGGAAGATCCATAAGATTTCGAAGAATGATGTCAACTAGCACCTTGAGATCATTGGTATAGAAGTATTCGTAGGTGGCTCTGTTGGTGAACAGAAGATATAGCACCTTGAGAATAAGAAGCTGATATGATGTTTCTGCCTCGCGGTTCAATAACATGATAATGTTTTCTCCAAAATTGCGATAGGAGGACCCCTCCAGGCTCAAAAGCTTGATGACGCGGTTGGTGAGGGGTGTCTCTGCAGCAGTTTCTTGGGAGGGGGCTGCGACAGAAGTCGACGCCAGCATGTATTGTTCGTTCAGAACCAGCTGCGGGGAGGGGAGTGTTAGATGCGACAGCATGAAACAGGGAATATTGATTTGGTTTTCGACTCACCAATACTTTGATGGTGGGATTGTCATGAGCATCGTCGGATACGCTGTCAATAGCCTGCAACAAATGTGCCACAAATGCGTCATCGATGCGCACGAGATCCTCTCTTCGTAGCCGCTCAATGCGCGACATTTCAAACATCAGCTCCAGCAGCAGATGGTGAAGTCTAGCATCGCCACGCCCTCTGCCATGTCTGAAGATGAGCTCAGCAAGTCGGGGAAAGGATGCGTTTTGTATCATGAGGCGGAAGATATCTGGGTTTAGTCGGCCATCTAGCAGCATGAACCAGGCCACCACGTGCAAAGGCGCACACTCGTCTTCTTGTAGTAGATTCGAAATTAGTTGCCGACGGACATAGTCTTTATTTTCGCCAAAGACAAGACTCCCCATGAGCTTGTGGGCACAGTTTGCGACGTCATCTTCGGAGTGCAGGAGGGCATCGCGCACAGCAGCAACTAGATAGAGCCATGTTCGGAGTGTGTGATCGATCAATTCGTGAGTTCGACATCGCTTCGTGAGGCAATCATCGAGCGCTATGGACACAGGGTTTATGGATGTTAGCATCTCGGATTCTCAAGAACATGTTCAAGCTGGATGCGATGACGGCTGGCGGGAAGGACTTACCCTGCCAGAACTGGTCCTCCGACTCCAGGCGGTCAAAGGCAGCCATTACGGCAAACAAGAGAAAAAAATGAAGAGTTGCGCTGAAAAGAAAGATTTCGTGGTACCTTGGCTGGATCTTTACAAGCCCAGAGCAAGCTGCAGTCGTTGTCCGAAGTACGTACTGCGTGGAGTTCGCCCGGCGTCCCTGCGAAGAAGAAAGAGAGATTAAGGAACAAAGATGGAGACTGGAATGGAAGTCTTTATCGATAGTGGTCGAGCCCAAATAGGATAAAAGGAAAGAATATATCAATATCAATAGCAATAGCTATAGCAATGATGATGATAATGATGAGGATAAATGCCAAAAGCCAGTGACGACTAGGGCTGAAGAATGATGACCTGCGGTAGCACAGCCAGCCTGTTCTGAGTTCTGAGGCATGTGTCTCTACGACAGGGAAATGACGAGGATCAACAGATTGAGACTTGCGGGAACAGCGACCAGCAACAGCCAAATCAAGATATTAAGAGTTTGAAGATGGTCAAGGCAATTTGGAAAAAGAAAGGCAGACGCCTAGACCACGCAAAAGCTGCGCTCCTTTTGCTCCAGTGACTGGTTTGGTGCCAAGTTGTTAGCTGTAGCCAAGCAGAACAAGAGAAGAGGACTCTGAAATTTCATCGACACTGAGCGGCAAAAACAACCATGAAAGGTTCTGGCTGAGATAACAGGCTAGCTCCAGTTTTGATTGCCAAGACAAGTCGCAGCTCGGAATCATCCAGTTGTTAGAGGTTGATAGACGAGAGAGAACAGGGCTTTGTCTGTGCCCAGGCTCGACAGCTGTCAGCAGCTGATATCAGATGGATGATGCAGCTGTTCGTGCAAAGCCTATCTTGCGCCCATAGTTCCCTTCCCGTCAGTTCCCGTCACGTTTGTTCCCCAAACCACCAAGTTTCATATACAAGTCGCTGGTATTGAACGGGATCAAGGTATCAGAAAGAAAAAAAAGAAAGAAGAATAAATACATACAAAAAGCTCTATATCAAACAAAACAAATGTGCAAATGAAGTGAATCGCCAAAGAAAATAACCTCCTTCACCAAAACCCAAAAACTCCGCTATGCACTGCACCATCTTAGTTGTCAGGGATGCGGACCTTGTCAGCGTACGCCATGATGTTGCTGATGACGGAATCCTTGATTTCGTCTCCCCGGCCTGCGGCCACCGTGAGAAGAAGCTCGTTCAACGGCTGGCTACCCAGAATGTCAACGTGATCGGCAGTCTTGGAGCCACCCCGGAGATTGAATGACTCGGGATTGTGCGGCAGCTCCACGACAGTAACCTTGGCGCCTGCAGGGTTGTAGCGCGGCATCTTCCAGCCCTTGTTGCACATGTATCCGGAGCTCATCAGACTGACTGTGCCATCTCCTTCGCCCATGATGACGCCGTGATCAATGTGGTCTTCCGTCACGCTTGTATCGATGGTGATGTTGGGCTGCTGAGAGTTGAGAATAGAGCCGGCCTTTTTATAGTAGTAGGCACGCTCGGTCGGCTTGCCAACTCCATAGAAGCAGTAGATTTTGAGGCTCGGCGCAAGAGGCAGACGGGTCTCGAGAGGGTTGATCCATTTGCTGGGGTCGTTTTCGTTGGCATTCACCGCTTCAGCAGTTTCAGCAATACCCTTTGAGTATGCGGTCTTTGCCATATTGCTGTACCAGTCCTCGGCCGTGTTGTGGAGGTAGTCCATGGTATCTTCAATGGTGAAGTTGTTGGCTTCACCATTGGGGTTTTCATCATCTTTGAAGTTCAAGATGGAGCCATAGGTGAAGTTTTGTCCAGGAGCATCATCGGGAGCAGACTCAAGGTCTCCCCAAATTGCCTTTCCGCCAATGGGGAACATGGATGAGATTCCAGGCATGGCACGGAAAAGCTCGGCGCGGTCGCCTTTGCTCAGGAACTTCTCAAGACCATAGCCAGCAAAGGCGTTAAGCTGAGCAGTATCACGCATCTCACCGGAAATCAAGGCGGGGGCACCCTTGATGGCACCGAGCATGCAACCGCTCACGTTGATCCAAGAGTCAACGTATTTCTCCACCCAATCGTCGCCCCCCTTGCCGCCCTGGTCGGAAGCAACCCAGTGGAAGAAGTAAAACAGGACCTGGCTACCCATACTGTGAGACACAAGCGAGGCCTTCTTTCCTTGAGTCTGGACGGAAGTTTCAATGCGCGACTTGAGGTGGCTGAAGTAGTGGTCTCGGACTTCGAGATTGGCATAAGACAGACGCCAATCATAGGCAGCGGTGTATGAGTTGGTAGGGTCGTATCCAATAGAAGCCAGGTTTTCAATGATCTTGTTCCAAATCCAGTAGCCGGTGATGAAGAAATCGGTGGCATCAAAGCCTTGGGCAGCACGGATCTTGATGTCCGGAGGGTCGAGTCCCGTCGCTTTATCCAGCATGATGTGCTTCTTCCACGTGTCTTTGTCCAGGAAGAGCGCACGCATCATGTTCCAGCTACCCCACAATCTCTTGCGGAAATACGGGCGCGAGATGTTTGAAGTGCTCCAAGATTCAAGACCAGTAGAAATAACACCAGGAATCATGATCAAGGGGTGGTGGGCTTCGTAGCCGTCAGATGCCATCTTGAGACCTACAGCAAAGGAGTCGGAACTATCGACAGCTTCCTTTTCGCCGTTCTAGATACAAGTGTGCTTGGTTAGTGGAAGCTCCAAAGACAAACACCGACCATCAAACCACACTCACAAGCAAGTCTTTGATGTCACTGGCAAGGTTCGCAGGCAGCTCGGATTGGATGGCCTCGTACAAGCTCTCGATGCTCAGGTCTTTGAACGAGGCGGGGTCAATGAGTTCGCTGTTTTTGGCGAAGACGCCGGCAGTAACTATTCCGACCAAACATCCTAATAGTAGGGTGAAGGTGTTATGCCTCCAAACTTGGGAAAACATTGAAGATGTCGCAGGTGCGGGAATCCCAGGGGTTGGCGAACTGGGACGTTGGGAGGCGGGGATTGGGCGGCGGTTCGTGATATCCTTCGGAATCACTTTGACGGAGGGGAAAAAAAAGTGAGAAAAAAAAGAAAGTGGTGTCCGGTGCGGATAGCTCGGAAGACGCAGCCAGTGAGGGGATGCAGAGCAGTGCAGTTGAGGATTCAAAAGAAAAAAGAAAAAAAAAGAAAGAGGGAATAAAAAAAAAGAAAAGACAAGAAAAGAAAGGAAAGAAAAGAGGCCCACAACCCGTGATGGTAAGTAGGAGTGCAGGAAGGTCCTAGTCAACAAAAGAACAGCCCCGAGAGGGTAAAGGAATGGATCGCAGCTCGCGAGCTTGATGAAAAGAACGAAAATGGGTGGGAGGAACAAACCAATTCCAAGTCCAAGTCCGTGAATGGATGGGGATATCGTCTCTATCTGTAGTTGCGACGATGAAGGGCCTCTTGGCCAGATTTGTCACATTCAAGATCACGTGACTGCGCAGCCGTCCGTGAATTTGACCTTGATCGTCTCCGAAAGTGCCGAAACATAGCTGTCTTCGTCCGATTCCCCTGCTAACAGGGTGCGTGAATAGGAGCCAACAGCTGCTCCAAAGTTTTCTTCAAAGCTCTACCTTAATTTCAACCCCCCCCCCCCTTCACAGGGTGTGAAACGAAGATTGAGAGAACTGGGCTAGAAAACGCTTGACACCCTTTAACAAGGCCGTTTATTTAAGTGGGTCGGTCCTTGAAATCATCTCAAGCCCAAAAATAACCTCGACTTGGCTGAAAGATGGATGGTTATTTATATACATCTGTGTGGTGTCTGTGCTTTGATAGATCTACTGAGCAAGATCTCTCGACAGAGTGTTACAAGTTCTCGATTAGCTTCACATTTCTGAATTGACGACAGCTTTTTATACCTACAGCCCGATGCCGAGTGTTCTTCGGGGGAGATTAGTAAGACGGGTCAATGCAAAAATCAACGCAATCTTGATGGCCAAGTACACGCAGTCTGGTATTGTCGCATGTGTCGGACATGACGATCTGGCAGGCAACCTTATCGGCTTCGTTCTTCGTTTTCTGCTTCGTTCTTCCCGTTTTCTGCTTCGCCCTTCCGTTTTCCGCTTCGTCCGGCCCATCGTCAAGTTTAGTATATCTCGGCACAAAAACCGAGACTCATCTCAACCTTACTCACCCTAAAATAATCAGTAGGGCTGGATTGGGGTTAGAATCGCGCTTGGACCCTAAAACAATTCAACTGCGTCAGACCCGGTGTCGCCCAATGTTTACAGAGCCCACAATCACATGCCTAGCGCTTCACCTGCACGCTGCCGTCCTAATTACGACTTTCGCTAGTTATCATACTGCGCCTTGACTCACTCTCTACACACCATCCATTATTCCTACATTCATTATTTCATCAAACTATCTGCCGCAGCAGAAAAAACCCAAAAAACCACTCACTTGCATTTGTGACACGCTTAGCTGCGAATCTGCACAGCCTTGTGCATACATACATCCATACATCCGCATTTCATGCCCGGTCTTGACAAATCCTGCTGCGGCTTTCGGAATCCTTGCCTGGACATTTGAAGCTCCTATCCCGGCTTTCTGCTTCAACCAGCAGATACTTTTCTCCATACGTCCCCCACCTTACCCCATCCCATCTCTTGCTCACCCTCCAAGGCTTCTGCACAAGCTTCCATCTTGTCTAGACCTTTTCGTCACAATGGCTACCACATTCGACTGTCAACCGTTCCACACCACCTTTAACGCGGGTCCAACAAAAAAGACGCCCAATTCGCTTTCGATAACGCCCAAGTACATCCAGTACGGCCATGAGCTGGAAAAGAAGTACCTACCTGACATCCGTGCTTTGATATCCAAGGATCTCAGTGAACCCTACAGCATATACGTCTATCGCTACTTTCTGTGTCAATGGGCCCATTTGTGTTTTCTGGTATGTTATTTCCCTCATCAGCGGCCTAAAGCTGTCTTAACCGCACTTTCACATGTCGTCACAAGCACAAGCACAAGCACAAGCACAAACAAACCCCCAACATCACTACTAATGTGACGTATGCCCTCTTTAGGCCCTCAACGAGGAAGACGAAACCTTGATAGGTGTTGTCATCTGTAAGCTTGAAGTCCACTCTTCCCGCTCCCCACCGACTCGGCGAGGCTACATTGCCATGCTCGCTGTCGAGTCCGCATATCGAGGTCATGGAATCGGAACCTGTCTAGTCAAGCAGGCCATAGCTGCCATGGCTGACCGAGATGCCGATGAGATTGTGCTGGAGACCGAAGAGAGCAACAAGTCGGCCATACAGCTGTATGAACGTCTCGGCTTTATTCGTTCCAAGAAATTGCATCGTTATTATCTGAACGGCAATAGCGCTTACAGGTTGATTCTATTGTTGAAGTCGGTAGATCCCGACGAAGCTTTGATGGGCGCCAACGACCTCGGGAGCGAAGCTTCATCTTTCGGCGTGCTATAAAGCTTCTTTCTTTCCTTGTGTTAGGCGTTGCTCGTCTCCGTTATCAATCAATAGACTGCTCTCTTGCCCGAGTCAAGAGACGTTCCTGCAGATCTGAAACGATGCTCTATTTCTTGAGCAGAAAGTCTTTTGACGAGTAGATGGAGGCTTTGATGCCATACTTGTTCCCATACGCAATGCCTAAATATGTGTATATGTCTTTTTATCATCAGCCAGTGTCTTGAGACCATACAATGAAGAATGAAAGGTTACCTGGCTTGTAATATATTGGCCTCGTCAGCGGTACTTTTAGTTCTTGCAATCTAAAGAGCACCTGTTTGACGTCGTCTCGGTCGAAAAAGTCGCGCGTGTAGATACAAATCAGCCGTTCGGTGCGTCCTCGGGTCGATTCAGGCTCTGCGTCTGGCTGTATCTTTGCTGCTACACCCAGAGTGTTATCAATCGTCGCCTGGGATATGACCTTCCAGACCTCATCGACTGTCTTGGTATCTGCAAATAACATCCACTGTCATTTTGGATGGTGTTAGCGATGTCAATATATGTGCCGTGCTACTCATACTCCGACCACTTATTTCACTTCTTTCACGATCGGGGTCGACATACCTTTCCTGAGCGAACTTGACATGTGTGCGATAACTGAAGGATATCGTGTACTGCCTTGGCCCTTTCAACGTTGGCCTCCTTGGTTTTGGACGGCTGAGGCTTCCGTTCCTTATCCAGGCTTTCAATGGAATTATGCAGAATTTGCAGCCGTTCCAATGCACCCTGCTGAGCAAGCTGCAAGTCTGCCCCTTCCATCTCCGGGCCTTCGTTTTCATTGCCTCGGCTCGTTTGACTTTGCCAATTAGTCTTGTGAGTTGAGATGTTGCTGTGAGGGTTGCACACGTATATCCACGGCGTCTGAGGCGATGCCTGCGTCGTGGAGGGCGGCAGCCTAATAATAAACGCATCGATGGTCTCGTACAGCTGCCACGCATACGATATGCCCTCAAATGGGTTCATATGCTTGCGGTTTTCAACCACGGCCTGTTTTGATAGTTCTCCTTGGTTCCGCATCCTCATAAGTAGCCCCGGGGCCACCATGGTGTCTTCCCACCATTTTTCTGCATCAAACTCTTGCACGCGTGCTTCAAGGTTCTGGACGACATCGTCATCGCCTGGGGGCTGTCAGTTATGTATAGCAGACTTGTCTGCGTTGAAGTAAGGCTCTCACCATAGAAATCAGACTCGTCGCTTTCCATCAAGGACGTCAGCTGGTTCACCTTGGTCTGAGATAATGGTCGTAGGAATATTTCACGCAAGAAGAGTGTGCCAGCTTTGTGACCGCGTTGTTCTAGGCCAATGCAGTTGAATGGGAGGGGAGAGGGGTAAGATGTAGATGCAAACACACAGGGCCATGCTATTTATCAGATGGACAGTCTGACGTCGTATGTCCATCCAACCCTAGGGTTAGCGACATTCACCACTGTCTGTCGTGATGGAGGAAATGAGCCTTGATATGTAACTTGTTCCGCGAATATTCACAAGTTCCAAATATTGATTCATAAACAACTCATACATGTTGAACTTGGTCTTCACTAAGCAGTGAAAAGTTCATTTCCCGTTGTATTCTTCCTCAGTGATCCCAAACAAAGATCGACGTGAAAATTAAACCGACCAATCCAGACTTCCCTTCCCCACATTCTATGAAAATCTCCCAACGACAACCAACCGCTACGACTCGACTATCCGTTTGCTTGTTTCTCCTGCGATATATCCAGCCCGTGTGCCTGTGTACCCGGGTACTCGTAAACTCGAACCCCCTGATACTGTGATTTTCCGTTTCTCCTACGACCCGCAATGTCTGATTCATCCGAGTTGGTGATCTCCTCAGTGCAGTCCACCGTCTTGGATCTGCCGCCGTGTTGCATCGAATTCAGTCCATTGCATCCACGTCATTTTGTCGTGGGAACATACTTTCTCGATAAAAAAAGCGAGCATGGTGAACACGACCCTTCCGTGGCAGCGGCTACTGCAGATAAATCCAATCAGGAGCCAGAGCCGGAGCCGGAGCCGGAGCCGGAGCCGCAGTCGGAGGCAATGCCAGAGTCAGGGAACGAACAGGACAAGAAGTCTCTGCAGCACCGAACGGGAAGCATAGAGGTTTATCACATGGACCCGGAAAAAGAAGAAGCGTGAGTTCATGCTCAACGATAGAACAGCGGACTAAACGCTTGGCCTGGCTTAGACTAACCAAAGCACACCATCACAAGAGTCTTGATTCAAACAACCTTGCAACCCTCTGCCTTGTTAGATCTGCACTTCCACACAGAAGCCGACCCGACGGGGGCTGCGATACTTGTTGCCGTCACAAGTACAGGAACCGTCACGTTCCATCAACTGGACCCCATCTCTCGGCCTTTGGAGCCGTTGGTTGATTTGGCCACGCGCAGATTCGACAGTGTCTCTGAAGCTGAAGGAACTTTGCTTCTCCACTGTGCGTGGCACCCTGACGAGATGGACCTTCTGGCTGTGACTACATCCGATGGACGGGTCATACTTGGCCGGATCGATCTCGAGACGTATGACATCAAGGCATGCCGCGAAATACCGATTGAGAACCAGTTAGAGAACTGGTTTGTTGCCTTCACCCCCACAGAGCAGTCCGCGGAAGGCGACCGGGCGTTCACGATATTCTCCGGTGGCGATGACTCTGTCATGCGCTGGGTATCATGCGTCTTTGGGTCTGAAGACACTAGTGCAGATTGTGAAGATGAGGAGCTGGGACTCCAGCTTCCATATCCTCCTGCTAGCCTGAAAAACCAACACATGGCTGGAGTTACGGCCATTCTTCCTCTTTCAACAAAGCTGTCTGATGGCTCGAGTTTGCTTGTATCGGGCAGCTACGACGACATGATACGCGTGTTTGCATTCAAGCCTCAGCACGAAACATACGGCATGCGTAGTTGTCGCCTCATCAACGAAGTGAACTTGGGAGGAGGTGTTTGGCGCATTAGAGTGATGCACACATACCCTGATGCTATAACATTCTTAGTATCGTGCATGTACGCAGGTACACGCATTGTGCGTCTCTCACTTGGAGACGGCGGCGACGATGGCGTGGAGCTTGAGGTTCTGGCTCGGTTCGAAGAACACAAGTCGATGAACTACGGCAGCGAGTTTGTTCCTGAGTTCATTTGTGCGAATGGGGATGGTGCCGCCCAGGAGAGACTGGTGATTTCAACAAGTTTCTATGATCGGTTAATGTGCATCTGGCGCAGTCCGGTGTAAACAAGAGAAGAAATGGACTACCTCATATTGTTGAGTGCTGTGCTGGGCGTCGGACAAAAGATGGAAGTTGATATGTGAGCATGGGAACAGAGGCTAGGCCGTGTGTTGCATGCAAGTACATATGTACTCATGTACATACTATGACTACATACGTACATGTGTATGTCAGTGACATGCCCACATGCATATGTCAACTCTATCCAATTACGGTGTACACTTTGCCCAGGCAATGAATAAAGCGAAGATAACTAAGTGAATGCAAGATATGTCAATGTCAAACAAAGGGCGAACAGCAGCTCCTCCCCACAAACCAGTGAGTATATTGCTTGTCAAACAGAAAGAAAAAAAAGAACACAGAAAGAATTGAAAACCGGAAAGCATAAACGCAAACAAAACAAAACAAAACAAAACCTGTTTTAGTAGTCGCAACACAGCAACGTTGACAGACGACAACAAACTGGGGGGTTCGTTGCCCCCCAGACGATGTTCCGTTCATCTGTCAGGTCTTAAATCCCAGAGATGTGGCACTAGGAGCCAAGTGGTGGGTCCCATTGTGCTGAAAACCCACTGAACAGAGTGTGTTCTGAAGGATTATGGAGGGGCTGCCCAGGCCTACAGCGCTGCACAGTAGGGTTACAGCGCTGCACAGCACAGAGCTAGCCAGTAAAACATTATTTCTGACAGGGGACTTCCTGCAACAGCCCTGCCAAACAAACCCCCCAAGCTTGCCTTTTTTTTT
The DNA here is from genome assembly GCA_038407185.1 of Chalaropsis ovoidea. Taxonomy (NCBI): domain Eukaryota; kingdom Fungi; phylum Ascomycota; class Sordariomycetes; order Microascales; family Ceratocystidaceae; genus Chalaropsis; species Chalaropsis ovoidea. The sequence continues at coordinate 12,336 of JAXHKQ010000161.1, read as the reverse complement.
TTTCTTTTTCGAGCTCCTTAGCATCCACACTAAAGCTGGCCTCGAGCCACAATTAACAGGGAGACTGACTGGCTGTGAAAGCTTGCGGCGTGCGAGGTGAGACTTGGGCCTGGATTCTGGCTTTAGTTCCCTTTCCTAACCTTTCCCTCTCATCACGAACATAACAAGGTCCACAACGTCCACTGGTTGTTGCTTCTCACCCGCAACCTTTTGCCTGTTTCGTTTGCTTTCTTCCATTTTCCTTTCCTCTTTTCATCTCATCCACTTTTCCCACAGCCTTCAAAATCAATTGTTTCTTCTTCTTATTTCTCCTCCGTCTGCCTAGTTGCCTATCGTCGCCTTGTTCGATTTCTATCCGGTGTTTGTTATTGCTGTCTCTTTTTCTCTCTCTACCTCTCTCTCTCTCTCTCTCTATCTATCTTTCTCCCTTGAATCTCTTTTCCAATACCACAGCCATCCATCACCCATCGCGCGCGCGCTATCACCACCTTACGTGAGATTTATTGTCACCACTCTCCAGTCGTTCTCGTTCCTCTCAATCTCCTCATCGAGACGCTATATTTCTCCGCAATCGACGCCTCAACCCACACGCGAATTTGTCGATTTTCCATTTATCCACGATTCGCGCCTTACCATCCACGCCCCCACCCGCAAACGCTTACGAAGACACCCACGCGCATATAAACAACACCTCCCTGCACCATCTAGAAGCTGCACATACCAGCGCATCTTCTCAATGGAGGGCCAATCCTCCAACGGAGCTTCTCCTGAGGCCATCATCCCGCAGGTGCATGAGGCTCTGCGAGTTGTTCACGACCCTTACTCCGCCAACAACACTCGTCAAGAGGCCCAGGCTTTTTTGGAGCAGGTGAAGCAGAGCGGCGATGCTCCCTTGATTGGGTACAAGCTGGCCATTGACTCCGCCCAGTCTCCCATCGTCCGCCACTATGCGCTTTCGCTCTTGGCCTTCACCATTACGCAAAAATGGGAAGACTTCAATGACGAGCAGAGGACTACCGTCCGCGAGTGGGTGCTGCAGTTATGTCAAGCTGTTTCCAAAGACGACCCGACCTACCTCCGCAACAAGACTCCGCAGCTATGGACGGAGATGGCGAAGCGCGATTGGGGTGACCGCTGGATGGACATGGATGCTTCGCTTTTGAAGCTTTGGCAGAACTCAGATCTGCCCGTACACAAAGAGCTTGTTCTCTTTGTTCTGGAGACGCTGTCGGATGAAATTTTCAACAGTGCCGATTACATGGTGGTGTTAAGAGACAACATTCTAAGTAAGGCATGCGTCGAGATCTTCACCTCCGCATCTGTTCTGGCCGAGGCCTTCCCTAACAGAACAACCAGCACGCTGTCCATCCGTGCTGGAGAAGAAGGCTGGCTAGTCCGCATCAACGAGTTCCTAGGACAGTGCCTAAGCGCTGATGTCCAGAGCAATGCCGATGCACGCTCTTGCGCTGTCAAGAGCTTAAATGTAGTTGCATCCTTGATGAGCTGGGCCGTACCTCTGGCCATCAAGAACGCCAACACCGTGTCCGTTCTTTGCCAGGCTCTGGCAGCTTCACACGTCGATGTTCAAAAGGCAGCCCTCAACTGCCTTTACGTCCTCTACACAAGAGTGACGTTCAACGACGATGACGTCTTGAGCTTGGTGGCGCCCATGTTTGAGCCAGAGATTGTCCGCTTGTGCCAGCGCCTGAGTGAGTGGTCCAAGGTCGACGCGAACGACATTGACATCGACAAGTACCAGTTCGCGAAGAAGTTTTCCGAGGTATGTTTGTGTACACATGGGATCAAACGTTTTTGTTTTGACCAAATCATGACCGAAAGGCTAACCGTAATGCCCTTATTTTATAGATGCTCTCACATTTAGCCAACTACTTTGTGTCTAAGCTTTCCATATTTCCCTCGACAGCTGATATTCCTGGGTTCTTGAATCTCCTCCTACAGGTTGTGCAAAGTGATAGCTTGGTGGTATCAATTCCTGTTCTTGTTTCATGGACCAAACTTCTCACCCACAGAACCATTGGTCCTGACGCCGCAAACAATGATCAGGTTTTGGGTATCTTGCTTCAAGTGTGTAGCTCAAGACAAGTCAGATATGAGCACTTTCCCGAGGATAGTGAGGACCCGAGCTATCTTTTCCTCATGGAGGATACCGAAAACCTACCTGAACGTCACGCTTTTCTCGGAAACTATCGCCGCTTTAGCGCACAGGTGATTGAGGCCATTGTCCGGCTAAAGCTCAGCGAGTCTTTTGAATATCTTCTCGGCCATGTTGATGAGGTTATCCAGCATCTCTACGATTCCGAGCCCCGTCACAGCGGTAAGCATGAAACTCACAAGCACTTCCTTGTTCGACCGACCGAACTAACCATTCCCTAGTCACCAACTACCGCAAATATTCGATGCCTGTGCTGAAAATCGATACCAACTTCGCTGTCATTGAGATTGCACTCAAGTCATACGCTAAGCGAAGAGGTAGTGAAAGTCAAATTCCGCCAGAGACTGGAGCCATGCTTGAGACTTATCTGGAGAAATGGGGACGGTCTCTTCTAGCCATCAGCTTTGAAGATCCCCAGATACGCAAACGTGCCCTTCAACTCCTGGTTGCCCTTTCTACGACGGCGCTCGATTCCAATAGCTCCTTCATGCTAAGCGTTCTCGAGCATATTCTCATGTACTGGCCTACTCTCCAACCCGAGAACAGAGCTTACAACGAGGCCATCAAGGATCTACAAAATGAGAGCATGGTTGAGCTGCAGCGGCTGGCAGCCAAGGTTCCTGATCATTTGATACAGGTTTACGACCAGATCGCAAGTAGAGTAAACGAGCTTCTCAACTCGGGCACCCTGGACGACAAGAGAGCTGTCGCGTACCGAAGCTTCCTGTTTCTCATCATTCACCGCGCCACAGAGCTTTCTTTTGAACAAAGAATGCCCAAGCTTCTCTCTTTTGTGGAGCCTACATTTGAGCAGTGGAAAAGCCCCCAGCTCTTGGAGGCCATTAGCAGCTACCAAGGCTTTTGTCAAATGCTCGGTCTTGACAAGGCTCAACAGTATCTTGCTAGCCACAGAGTCAATGAGGTCAACGAGTGGGGCGAGTGTAAGCTGGACGAGGAAGGTCTACGTATCCAGGCTGAGCTGGAGGAGCGTCAACAGGTAAATCTGTGTCCTTGTTGTGCATATTCTTCTGGATTTCGGCTACTAACACCCGGTATTAGATGCTCCCCCTCAGGGCAACCAAGGCCTTTTTGGCAATCTCAGTTGAAAAGGTGGCAAAGCCGTCTGCTGCCTTTGACTATTCAATCGCTCTCTGGAAGGACAACTTCCAATCCATTCTTTCGACCCTCTTGCAGTTCCTCGGTCACGCCCATGCCTCTCACAATCCATCGAACTGGCATGGTCTACCCGAGATTATCCGCCCCGCGGTGGTAAACAAGGTACTGAGCGATCGTTTCTGGCAGTCCGGTATTTCTGAAGGTAGCAAAGACGACTTCTACAACAGAGTGCTTGACAAGAAGGATACCCTTGAAGGTTTGGGTTCAACCATCCGTGGCTCGATCCGATTTGTGAGGGAAACGGCATATGCCATCATCTACTGTCTCAGCCGGATGGATGGCCTATTCTACACTCTTCCCGAGCTCCCCAATCCTCTGGCGCAGGCCCTGTTCTCTGATTCGCTTTTCATTTCCTCCCATCAACAAATCAGCCTACTCAATCTCGTCAGGTATTTGGTTGACGACTGCCCAGTTGAAAATCGGGAAAACTTCTTGCCTCCTGTGCTGGAAGCTTGCTTCCAGCAAATGGACACCAAGATCAATACCGAGTGGGAGGCTCTAGCAAGCCAGCAGACTGTTCAGACTGGCGGTGATGATTTAACGGAGGAAATGAAGGCTGAGAGCATTCTCAGACAAGTCACCTACACGGCAGTTGTGATGGTTGCCGATTTCCTGGATCCCAACAAGAAAAGTAAGTCTAAACGCTCATCCTACTATATATAGCACACGAGAACTAATCAACGTATTCCCCATCTCTAGATCCAGCCCTGAAATCTGACACATCTGCTGGTGTGGAGGATGAGCCCAAGTATCCGACTCTTCGTCGGTTCTGCCTATCTAAACAAGGCATCGTTGAGCCTCTTCTCGTCTTCTCCACTCATGCTATCCGTATGAAGGACTCCCGCTGTTGTGGGTATATTCTGAGGGTGCTACGAACGATTGCATCAGACCTTCGTGCCGAAAATGTCGGATCATCTGAGGGACGTGCTAATGATGCCATGGCCGCTTTCCCCATCCCCCCTGATACTGTCACCGCCATCCGAGAATTCATGTCCACGGAAACACTGCAGGCGTGTATCACATCGTTCCACGAGCCTTACTTTGTTGACACCCAGAAGGACCTCTCATACCTGATGGCTGCAATTTATGTCTACTTTGTCCCCGTCACGAACACGCCAGTCAAAGTCCTGCTTTCTCTGCCCGGTATTACCCCGGACAAGTTGCAGGCGATGGATGAGTTCCTCGCCAATCCGGACAACACGCCTCGCCTACAGCGAGCTGCCATGTTTGATCTTCTCAAACACCTCAAGGGAGTCAGCATTGCGGAGATGGGCAAGCTTGATGCCCCTCCCAAGAAGAAGGAAACACGGTCCAAGATGGCCCAAGAGTTCATGCAGGCGCCTGGTCAGAATGGCGGCCAGAACGTCCCGAGAACTGCATCGCCAGATGGTCTAGACGGTGTCTCTAGCCTCTTTGAAACCTAAAGGCAAGCATGTCATTTCTTGATTCCCATTTTTACGGCTCATCTCAGTGATGGACTGGACTGCCTGTTGATTGCAACTCATGGACCATTTCCGAAAAAAAAAACACCATCGACCCCTCCTCCTCCTCTCACCGTTGGTGCTCTGTTGAAGGCACGGTTAGCGATGGTTACGGATTACCTCACAGAGCAACAAAAAAGGGGGAAAAAAACAAAGCATTATCACCCTGCAGAGGGTCACTGGGTTTTATTCTTATTTTTTGATAGAAAACCCGGCCTGGTTTGTCTGATTACATTTCCTGTATCTTGCTTTTTTATCTGTCGTCATTTCGGGGTCGCAGCAGAGTTATTTGCTATATCTTGCGCTGTGGTTTTAGTGCTTGTTCTTCTCATCATTTTTTATATTTTCCTTCCGTCCTCAATTTAGATTATCAAGAGCGAAGCCAAGGGATCTGTTCTTCCACCCTCATGCAAACCACAGCATATGGACCTATTCTCATGGGCATAGTCTCAACCGTTCATTCACTATATCGTCTATACTGCGTTGGGTCCTGTAGTAGAACATCAGATTGGTTTAAATATGGCACTACCTATTCCCACCATAACGGCCCAGTTCACTTGCGCTTTCTATGTGGATGTGTCAGTCGTTTGGCCAGGTAAACAGATGCACCGTCGTTACGGAGGTTAACATAATTGGAAGCGGATGATAACGTACCTCTTGTCCTCAAGGGAGTGTCCACTCAAGTTCCATGCCTTGACCATAAACTTCTGCGTGCCATCAACATACTTCTCCGTGTTGACATCCTTCACACCGACTTTGAGGCCGTCCTTGGAAAAGGCAATGTTCTTCTTGTTCATCTTCTCATTGGCAGCATCGCGCACGCCCATGGAGGTCAGATACGCCTGGTATAGAACCCAGCTAATGCCCGCCACAATGCTGAGGAAGATGGCGAGAGGGAGAAGTTGTCTGGAGCGTCTGTTAGTAATGGTATCAGACAGCCATGCCATGGACGGACAGAATACGGATGAGTATTGCCACAACACAACGTGTCCTTGTAGCATAATCTGTACATACGTTAGAGCTGACATGACGATCGCGGGGTGTATTTTAGTGTGGTCCCCAGAGTGTGACGGAGATCAAGAAGCTTCCAAACTCGAAGCGAAGAAGGGCGAAAAAAGATTTGTGGAAAAGAAAGGGCTTGCTTGCTTGTCCAAGGTCCAGGCAGACTTGGTAAGTAAAGAGTTGCTCCGAAACCAAGGTCAACGAGGAAGCATCCACAAAAGCGGCTGCACCCAGGGGCTATATAAATAATGCGAGCAAAGGGAACAAAGGAAATCCTAAAGCTTGAGAGCAGAGACCCAAACACCACAAGACAGCCAACAGAGTAAGAGGTCAGAGACTATGCAGGCAGGATAAGCACAAGATCAAGGGCTCATTAACCCCGGAAAATATGAGATGCCAAAAAAAAACAGCTCCATGTCCATATCACCCGCACAAGAGCAGGGCTATACATACTGCAATTTACAACCGCCTCCCCTGCGCCTCTCAAAAAGCCAGAGAGCAACAGGGCACGTCAGCTCTCTCTACGGAAGTGACACTCGGCCCGTCGCTCTTGCTCCTCTCCCGACATGTTTAGTGTTCCGGTTTTCTAGGGGCATTCTAGGAGCAAGTAACTGCAAACGATATATCATAGCCATAGCTGCTCTTGAACCTCTTTTTCGTCTTCACATGTTCAGCTCACTCTTCTGTTCTTGACCCAAGCCACTCTACCCTCTTGTTGCCACATATTGCCCTGTGAAACACACTCCTTTAATTCACGATTACTGTACTGTAACATGCGTCACCCGACCCATGTCGCTCTTCATCTGTCGTGCAACACTGGCGGCCTCCCATGACATCCGTTAGGGTCTATTCTGCTGCATTCTAGGGTCACATCAAGGTCGGCCCCCCCACTCTTTATCTTATCTTCTCTTGCTTCTCTTGCTTCTCTTGCTTCTCTTGCACTACACAAGCTGCAAGGTAGGCTATGTTTAGCCGATGATCAGCCCCAGCTACCAAGTACGACGTTGGTGGGGAAAGCACGGCCAAACAGTTTGGTAGAAGCAAAGGTCGACTACAAGCCCACGCTAAATGGCCCTCCCTAGTCTCAAGTGACCTCCCAATTTCATACCACCTGTCCTGTCCTTGGAGAGTGCTAGCCTTCCCATCCAACCTCGCATCATCAATGGAAGCAAAAGCCAGCCTGGGCTACCACAGTTCTAGGCCTGATTTTCCGTCTCCTGCTTGCTCTTTTTATTGGCCTTTTTTTTTTCTTTGTTGTTGTTTCTTTTCTAGGTATATTACTGGCATTCCCAGCTTGTTCCAACTATTACTCTTTCTGTACCCGAGTTAACCTGGCTGTTTATGTGGTAGAGCCTGTTAAGCTTTTGTTTGGAGAGATTGTACCCCTCCCTCGGTCGAATACCGCGAACGTCCTTCAAGCCACGCACTTACGAAATCCAACGAGCTGCCATTGTCAAATATACAGTGTGTAGAGCATTGCAACAAAGGGCCACCGCTGGAAATAATATATCAAAGCCTTGTCTTTGACCTCCTCCAGCCCATCAATCACCCCGACAAGTTCTCTTCTTTCGCCAACAATACGAACCACACATCACCATGTCAGCTCCCACTGAAGGCTATGGCTATCAGCAGACACAGTACGGCCAGCCCGCTGCCGTTTCTCCAACCCAGGAAGCCGGCTCCGTCCCTGTAGCTGCCTCTACTGAACAAAAGAAAAAGAAGCGTGGCTATGCTACAGAGGCCTTTGAGTTTGGTACCGGTGCCAATGCTGGAGCTACTGGCGCTCCTGCCGGCGCCCCTGCTGCCCCATACGGAATGCCTCCCACCCAACCTTCTTACGGCTATGGCCAGCCCCAGGAACCCGCTGCTCCGGCCTACGGTACCACCCCGGCCTATGGTATCCCCGCCGGAGCTCCTGTTGCCCCCCCTTCCGGATACCAAGCCCCCGATCCCTACTACCAGGCAAGCCCGGGTGCCGCTGGTGGTGTTGCTGGCATTACCTCCGGCATGTCGCAGATGAATGTTGGTGGCGCACCTGCTGGACCTGGTCAAACTCTTCCTCAACAGGCCCAGTCTGTGCCACTCAACCAATTATACACTACCGACTTGATTAACCAGCCATTCATTGCTACGGAACTGGACCTTCCCCCTCCTCCTATTGTTCTGCCTCCCAACGTAAGTCGCCATGTCATGAAACCCAGCTTATAGAGCTATGCGACTAACATGTTGAAATTCTTGTTAGACGGCCCTTACTCCCTCTCCTCATGCGAACTGCCCTCCCAAGTTCACACGCTCGACTCTGAACGCTGTTCCTACTACTGCCGGTCTGCTCAAGAAATCCAAGCTTCCATTTGCTCTCATCATCCAACCTTACAGCTCGCTTCACGACAACGACGACCCCGTTCCCGTTGTGCAAGACCAAGTCATTTCTCGTTGCCGGAGATGCAGAACATACATCAACCCCTTCGTTACTTTCCTGGACCATGGCCATCGGTGGAGATGTAACATGTGCAACCTAACCAACGACGTTCCCCAGGCTTTCGATTGGGATGCTGCTTCGCAAAAGACCGTCGACAGATGGCAGCGTCATGAGCTTAACCACTCCGTCATGGAGTTTGTCGCTCCCCAGGAATACATGGTTCGCCCTCCTCAGCCTCTGGTTTACCTTTTTCTGATCGACGTGAGCTATGGTTCTGTTTCCCGTGGTCTGGTGGCGACTGCTGCACGCACGATCCTCGACAGTCTTGACCGGATACCAAATGCTGATCGCAGAACCCGCCTTGGATTCATCGCCTTTGACTCCAGCCTGCACTACTTTTCGATCCCCAAGGATAGCGAGGAAGGAGTTGACACCAAGATGATGGTTGTTAGCGATCTGGATGAGCCTTTCATGCCTGTTCCTATCGACCTGTTGGTACCTTTGTCTGAGAGTCGCCAGAGCGTTGAGAAGTTTCTGACTGGCCTTCCCAACATGTTCCAGAACAACCAGAGCAACAGCTCATGCTTGGGTCCTGCTCTGCGCTCTGGCCATAAGCTGATTTCTGCCCTCGGTGGAAAACTGGTTATTCTCAGCGCGTCCCTGCCCAACATTGGCACAGGAAAACTTGAAATGCGTGAAGATAAGAAGCTTCTTGGAACTTCCAAGGAAACCGGCCTTCTCCAAACCTCTAACAGTTTCTACAAGAGCTTCGCCGTTGAGTGCTCTAAGAGTCAGGTTTCAGTGGATATGTTCTTGTTTGCTTCCCAATACCAGGATGTCGCTTCCCTTAGCAATCTCCCCCGTTACACCGGTGGTCAAACTTGGTTCTACCCTGGTTGGAATGCTGGTCGCCCGGAGGATGCCATCAAGTTTGCTACCGAATTCAGTGACTTCCTGTCTTCCGAGATTGGTCTTGAGGCTGTCCTCAGAGTTCGTGCCACCACCGGTGTGCGTATGAATGCCTTTTACGGTAACTTCTTCAACCGTAGCTCAGATCTCTGCGCTTTCCCTGCCTTCCCTCGCGATCAGTGTTACGTTGTGGAAGTGGCTATTGACGAGCCCATCAACAAGCCCGTCATTTGCCTCCAGACCGCCGTGCTTCACACTACTTGCAACGGCGAGCGTCGCATCCGTATCATCACGCTAGCTCTCCCAACTACCACGAACCTCAGTGATGTGTATGCCTCGGCTGACCAGGCTGCCATCACCACTTTCTTCACGCACAAGGCTGTCGAGCGTGTTCTCAGTGGTGGACTGGATGCTGCTCGCGATGCTCTGCAAAGCAAGGTGACAGAGTTCCTGCAAACCTTCCGCAAGGAACTTGCTGGTGGAAGTATGGGTGCTGGCCTCCAGTTCCCCGCTAACTTACGGGCTCTGCCTATGCTGTTCCTGAGTCTGATCAAGAACATTGGTCTCCGGAAGTCAGTGCAGATCCCTACTGATCTGCGGTCAGCAGCGCTGTGCCTTTTGTCTACACTGCCCGTTCCTCTGCTGATGCGCTACATCTACCCTAAGATGTACTCACTGCACGATATGCCCGACACTGCTGGTCTCCCTGACCCAGAGACTAGCCAGATTGTTTTGCCGCCTGCGCAAAATCTGTCTTCCGAGAAACTTGCTCCTTATGGTCTCTACCTGATCGATGATGGTCAGACGCAGTTCTTGTGGGTTGGCCGTGATGCCGTTCCCCAGCTACTGTTTGATGTCTTTGGTGTCGAGGACCGCAGCCAGGTGCAAGTTGGCAAGGGCAACCTTCCTGAGCTGGAGAATGACTTTAGCGAGCGTGTGCGTGCGGTCGTTGCGAAGAGCCGTGATCACAAGTCTCTGGGAGTTGGAAGCATTACGGTGCCCCATATGTACGTTGTTCGTGAGGACGGTGAGCCTAGTCTGAAGCTTTGGGCCCAGACGCTTCTCGTTGAAGACAGAGCCGAACAGGCTCCTAGCGCAGCACAGTGGCTGGGCAACCTGCGTGAAAAGGTATGATAATTAGTATTTTCCTTTACTCTTGTTTTACCTTGCCTATACACTTTGCCTTTTTTATTCCTTCAAAATTGATGTCTTAATGTTCCCCTTGATTTCGCATGTTTTCTACTTCCTTTCTCTATGCAGAAGTGTATTGCCCATCACACATTTGATGTCCACACTTTCTCGAATATGTGGTTGGACTTGGGACTAACAAACTATGTTTCAACAATCAGGTTGTTTCTTGAGATATCCTTGTCTTTATACAGTCGAACCTTGCTTAGTTTGATTTTGTTTACACAAACACACCAACATGATAATACTAAAAACAATATCCAAGGAGATGAATTTCGAAAATGCCAAAGGCCACAAGGAAATGCATCGAAAAGAGATGGGATGGGGAAGAAGGAACATGGACATGAATAAGGTGATATGAAGAGATGGGATGTGACGTGCGTGGACCTTTGAATGGAGAGAAAACGGAAAGGAAACGGGAACTTGAACGTGCGGGCTTGTAGGAAGACGGGGAGACAGAGAAATATTGGGAATGGAGTGGACATTGATTTCTGTTGTTGTACTTTGATGTTGCTTCTTTGATATAAACAAGATGGGTTGGTGGTATCACGATGTTTATGTTGTGTGTTTGGAGATGTTACAACGCTGTTCGTTTGGAAGGGTAGCATGCATGGTATTCACAAATGATATGGGTAGTGAGTGAGGAGTGGTCGAACGAGTTGTAAAAATGATGGCATTTAAGAAAAAGAGAGGCCTATATTGTGTGTGGGCTGGCTTGTTGTTATTTGTTGTTCACTTGGTGATATCCACCGGCAGCAAAAAGAGAAGCTCAGAACCGGAGTCGAACCGATGACTTTAAGAACTGCAGTCTCACACGCTACCACTGCGTCATCTGAGCTTGTAGTAAGCCGAGTTAGTAGGGATTATAACTGGAGCACAAAAAGACGACGGCAGCGGAGGTTCGTGAGAAGAAGTGAATAACTTTGGACAGGAGTGGTAAGACGCCGAGTAATGTAACAGAAAGAGTTTGTTCTGCCAATCACAGCGCGGCCATAGGCGCCAGTGACTTGAGCTGGACCTTTGAATCACACGAGCTTTCTGCTGTTATCTGGGAGGGATCCATGACTACTGGCTGGGTACAGTATATATGAAATGTTCTATGCTGATGGGGATAGTGTTGTTGCATACAGGTCATGTAGCCGCTATCTAAATACTAACTGCTCACATGTTATTGATGGCTAGAACTTCCAGTAAGGAGCAAGTAGGAGAGTCCTTTTCTGCGGTACAACCTCACAATTTGATACATGCTTAAACATGTAACTGACGTTGTTTTACCCAAGCATAACAGCAATGCCCGGGAACAAAGAACAATCACACATTGCTTCTATTATTGTACTACACAATGTCGATAACATACGGCCAGTGCCTAGTATGTTTCAACATGGGGAAACAATGCGCGAGCTGTAAACTAGCGGAAGCTCTCGGGATCTGTAGGGAGTACCATCTATGTGGACATACATGTGGGAGTACCTATGTACTTCTGTACATCTATATAGACATATGTGTGGTTCTCTTGTGTGAGGGGGAGAGGGGCGTGACGGTAGGAAGGGGTCAAGCGCCAGCTCAGCTGGTAGGCCATGGGCTTTGGGGACTTCAGCACTTGGAGGGCCTTGCACTTGTCCTCCGTGTCCAAGATGATGATATCAGTATGATATGATACACTATTTGGCCGCCGGCGCCAGGAGACACAGTGAAACCTTTTGTGCCCTCTGCTTCCCCGTCCCCTAGACATGCAGGTGTAGTTGTGTGGAATCTATTTGCGGTGCAGTGCTGGACATGGCATGGCATGGCATGGCATGTGCTATAGACGTCCGTGACGGAAAGGAAACCAACAGGAAGGAAAGCTTGGGCGTCCTTCTTGACGCGTAGTTGTTTCTGGCTGTTAACTTTACATATTCTGGCTGGTCAGTGCGTGTTGTCTGTCTGTTGTGTTAGTGTGTTTTAGTTTTCATGGGCGCACAAGAGATAGGGCACAGAAACAGAAAAGG
>JAXHKQ010000015.1:0-97858 GCA_038407185.1 Chalaropsis ovoidea | reverse complement strand
CCCACTTTTCCATCCCCTTTTGTATAGGCCCTCCCACCCCCCCCCCCCCCAAACTGATTCTGTTTCTCGGAATAAGGCGAGAGCACGGACGTTAGGGTTACTGCCACTCAGGCCAAAAAGCCCACGGAGGGTTAAAGTCCAAGCTTGGGAACTATGCCTGTGCTGCCTGCATAAGGAGCATTTTTACCCTCGGGGCTTTTCTTTTGTACGCACAAACAATGCATTGCGGGTGCACAAAGAAAGGCAGGCAAGCTGACGTGCAGCGTTTGTTTTGTGTTTTGTGTTTTGTGCACAGTCACTGTCACTGTCACTGCGGACGGACAAAGGAGTGGACTGGACTGGACTCCCGACTAAACAGCATCATTGTGTGAATACTTGAGAACTCGGCCGGCATTAAGATATGGGTTTGGGTGTTTTAAACTCCGGCCCTGATATCTCTGCTGGCCATCAGCATCCTAGGCTGGTCAGCTTTGGAGACTAACCTCTCCTCTAGCCTCCCTCCGGCTCTCCTCCTTGCCCTAAGGGTCTCTCGATGGGTTCTTCCGCTGAGGCAGGTCTAGGCCTGACGTCTCCCTCCAACAACCAACACCACAGCACAGAACAAGACAAGCACCGGTTGTCTGGAACCAGAGAGTGGAGGGAGGAGGCAAGTCTCGGGATGGTGGGCCTTGTTCCCAATCACGTATTTGGCAAATTGTGATTGACTTTCTTCCCTCTGTTCTTTTGTTCCTTTGTACTGGTATCACCTCTGCTCTAGTGACCAGCAAAGAGTCATTTATCTTGGCGAGTTATCGACGGGTCTTCTTTTGGTTCTCTTTTGGTCAACTAAGACTAGGGAGGGGGGGGGTTAGATCAAGTGGGTGGGAAGTGGAGGAAGAGAGAAGAGGGGCATTCTGAAAAGAGACGAGAGAGGAGGCTATTGTGAATGTGCAGAACAAGGACTCGGCAGATGCATCCTGATAAGTTTCACTGGGCCCTTCGTATCAGAGGATAGGAGGGGAGCGGTGGGCCGCATAGTAGAGGAAGAGGAGCAGGAAGAGGAAGCCCAAGACGGAGACGAAAAGGAGCGGACTTAAGATGACAGCGGGCGTAGACTGGACTTGGTTTTTGTGGTTCTACGTGGACTTCAATATAATATAGGGCATCCCAAGTCTATCATGCGGATGTTGTGCATAACAAAGAACTTTTGAAGAGGTGTGAGTTGGAGAAGTGGGAAAATTACACACGCAGATATTGCAATGGGCCATCGAGAGAGAGAAAAAAGGCCTCATTTGCAAGGCTGTCCCTTGGGGGAGAGGCCTTATAGCAGTTCTATTACTATTACTGTGTCTAAGTGTGTGCATGTATGTATGGACTGCAGCCTACTGTGGTTAGTACAGCGTTGTTTGTGCGGGTGACGAGGAGGTGTAGTGAACAATGGCAGCAGCTTTTTCATTTTTTTTCTTTTCCTTTGTCTTTTCTTTTTTCTTTTTATTTTTATTTTTATTTTTATTTTTATTTTCTTTTTTATTATTTCTTTCTTCTTTTCTTCTTTTTTCTTCTTTTTTTTTCTCGGCACAAGAAAGAAAAGAAAACAACAAAAACTCGCTACTATGTGATTGTGATTTGAATCACGGCTTGGCTCTCGGTCGACTTTCCACTCGTACTATTTCTTGGCTATTTCCCGGTATTTTCTCTCTCTTTTTTTTTTCCATGACCAGGTAAATACAAGAATCAAGACAATCTTTCTTGGCCTTGGCTGTGCCTGTAAAACAACGGCGCAGTTCTTCCTCCATGGCCTCGGAAAAATGTCTTGTCCTAAAAGCCGCTAGCTCTCGGTGGCTTTGGACGACTCCAAGACACAGCCAAGTTCCCACCAGACCACAGACACACACACACACATACACACGCCTATAGCGGCCTTCACATATACCAGCAACAAGCAATTGAAACACTGGAGCTCTGCCTGGGACTCTTGGGCTTGTAGCACTCAGAATCAAGGCCGTGGCTAGTCCGGTTTGGGCTTGGCTGCAGACTTGGCGTGGGTTTGCTGATTCAGGTCTACCTATATCACATCACTAGTCCTCAGGGAAATGAAACCCTTTCCGGCCAACCTTCAATCACAAGTTGTGATAAGACTCCAGACAAGACAAAGACTCTGATTTGCCCCCCCCTTCTACGCTACCCTTTCCCATGGACTCGGTTCTGCAGGCGACCCGAAGACATGGGACCTGCCGGTGTCGGTCTCGCACACAAGAACAGTAGAATGCAAAGCCCGTGGCTCCGGATTTCGGCAGCCCAGGCCTGCAACAAGTAGCCGGCTGGAGATAGCCTGGATTTGGATGTATCTAGGGCCGGCTTATTGAGTGCACTTGTTTGATGTACACACATACACGCGCATATCAGACCGGATGCAGGTTCGTCAGAATTCCATGCAGGACGCAGGACGCCGGATTTTTGGATGTTTGATGCAAAGACTTGCTCGCGGCGGCAAGTCTGGCATGTCAACACGTCAATGCCCTGTGTAGCGGCATTGATAGGTAGGCGTGCTGCTGCTTTGGCTTTGGCCTTTGTCCGCGGCCACGGCTCCAGCCTTTGACACCGTTTCAAACAATCACAAAGTCAAGCCGTGACTAAGTTGAACTGCACCTGTCCGGACTGCCTTTCCCACAGATAAAAAGAACCATGGCGTAATATGAGATGACTGTGTGACAGCCCACATGAAGCAAGCTGGTCATGTGGTTGGCTGGCTGCTCTTCTTCGGCCTCCGCA
Organism: Chalaropsis ovoidea; assembly: GCA_038407185.1. Taxonomy (NCBI): domain Eukaryota; kingdom Fungi; phylum Ascomycota; class Sordariomycetes; order Microascales; family Ceratocystidaceae; genus Chalaropsis; species Chalaropsis ovoidea. Next base: position 95,107 of record JAXHKQ010000015.1, on the reverse strand, counting down.
AGCAAGACTACCGAGCATGCACCATCCCGTCACTTTGTTGTCGTCTTAGTGTGTATCTCGATATTAGCCCGTATTATTGCTGACCGCTAGGGCTGCATGGCAGGCTTAATCGCTGCCAGAGTTAAATGGGCAATATAGGGACTTGTCTGGTACAACAGACTATCACCACCAGCCAGCCTTTGTTAGTGCTATGATCTAGAAGAAAAAGACACAACCGGGCCAGACTAGAGTCAAAATGGCAGTCATGTCCTCAAAACAACATCAACAAACAGATGCCAAGCTTCTACGAGCCCGCGCGGGTTCATCCTCCCACGGGTCTCCGGCAAGCCAACCGACCTGAGATAGAGCCTGTGTGAGAAGGGGGGGGAGGGGATTCTTTTTGGACCAGTCCAAGGGCAGTGGGTGGGTGGTCACTGGAGAGGGTGATCAGGTGGCGGGCGTGTAAAAAGAGAGAGAGAGAGCGGCCCAGACAGACACAGAGATAGAGAGCCAGATCTGCCCTGTGTGCTGGGTGGGGGGGAGCAAGTAGCTTGGCCTTAGACCTGGGGGCTTAGGGCCAGGGGCCTTGGAGAGGCCCAACGCCAAAGCTACCTGGTAGTAGCCCACCAATATCCGCTTCTAGTGCTATTTTCAGTGCCAGGAACGGGGGAGGGCGTCGTTAGAAGTTGGAGGGCCAGATAATAATGAATAAACCGAAAGGGCCCAGCAGAGAAAAGAAGCCGTGAGAAGAACAGAAAAAAAAAGTCCCTCTGCCAGTAGTCTGCCTCGATCTTCAGCCAACTGGGAAAATATCAAGTAGCGCTACACACCGATCGGCTTATTACAGGAGCCTCAAAGCGGCAGATCTCATAAAACACCAATTACGGAGCCATCTAGACCCGATCTGCCAACGCAAAAGCTCACGACTTGGCCAGAAAGTGGCCCGGCACAAGGGCAAAAGGGCAAAAGACGGCACAGCGTACCAAGAAGCCACTGTCGACGGGGAGATAACACAACGATGCTCGGTTCCAGTAAGGCTGCCGCTTTGCAGCCCATATCGAGGGACAACGTGAAGGGAGAGTTTGACTCGGTTTCACGGCCAATTCTACTGACAGCAAAGCCCGCTTTTCCTTCTTCTTTGCCAATCACTGCAAGTAACGCCCACCCGCTCCTCACCTTGGCCTCCGTCGGGCCGGCTGCTTTGGGCCTAGCGTCTTTCCACCACCCAGGGTCCTTTTCTTTTCCTCGGCCTTAGGCTCACGCTCTGCTTGCTGTGCCTGTGCTGCCAGGCCCAGAGAGGCGTCATTGCTCCCCACCCTCCCTTGCTTAGCTTGCCTCCTCGTCTATTCCCAGCGTCAATATAAGTGGGCAAGTAAAACTATCCTCCGCCTCTCCTCTTCCCCCTTGCGCTGGATTGCCCCCATAGCCACATCCCATCCCATCGCATCACCACCCCAACCAATCCCAGTCTAGCCCGTGTCTCGTTTCTCATGTATCCCAGTCAGGTCTACCACAACAGCCACAGCCCAAGTCACTTGCTTGCCTGCACTGATTTGGACGGCCTACTGGCTCTGCGTCTGAACCCCTGCTGGCTTCGCTCCGTAGGAACCGATAAAACGGGCCCAAAGGAGAGGAGAAAGGCTGTTGAAACTGGCATCCCCCCTGCCTTTGTCCTGTTGCCAGCCTCAAGCCTCAGGGGTTCTGTCTGACTGATCTAGCTGCTGGTGTGAAACCTGCTAGTACACCAGCACTATGTCGTTGGTGGACTAGCAGCGTTAACGGGCTGTCTATCCAATTACATGCTTTGCGCTTACCCAAAGACCTGGGTTAGGCGGGCGCCCGCTTACCTAAGGACCTGCTCAGAAGACTGTGGACTCTGGGTGGAAGAATAGACGTGGACTAGTTGGTTGTAAGACATTAGCTGTAAAGTCTGGAAGTCTAGGCTAAGGTGGCGATGACTACCTACGGACTTAACAGTGCTGATGTGTGAAAGGGGGGGGGGGGTCAAAAATTCCAATGCATCATCAAGCTAGACGCAAATCAAGACATCACTTTTGCCTACCTGGATTACTCGTGTGCCCTCATCTCACAAAACATCATGCTGATAGAAGATCTTATCGTTGGGATACCTTCTGGACCGCCCAAATCGTAACAGGATTGCCAAGAACCGTGTTTGACGGCCGCTGGCTCGGATAAGGACACCGTGCAAGTTCCGAGGAGGCACAGAATCAGCCATGTTGTGTGCATGTACATACGTGCTGTGCTGTGTGGACAAGGAGGGGAGGGTGGTGTTTTCTCTAGTCCTTCTTCCTCTGTCTGCCTCTCCTCTGCCTCCCCATGCCGCTTGCTTGTGTGGACCTTGACCACTGTGTCCAGGACAATCCTAATCTCAAGACTGCTGCTCTTGCTGGCCTTGTCTCTGTCTCTAACTCTACAGAAGCAAGCCCCTGTGAAATAACAGGGCCTGACTCAAAGACTGAAAACATAGGCCGTCCGTGTGTCTCTTGGCTGGCCATCTTCCCACATTGGCCACGACTTTGCCATGTCGTGTTTGCGGGGTTCCACTCTCTACCAAGCCTCATGCTTGCGGTCTACCCAAGGCCTAGGCTGGCATTATCGTTCGATAATCACACCTTGGTCCTCGTTATGTAGTGCTCTCCAACCATACAAGGGGCTAGTATAATGGAACAGTGACAGGGAGCTTTCTCTTGTCTCTTTGTCAGGGCTTTTATGCTTGCTTCCTTGTGAACCTTGCTGGGCGTCCACATGCTTGTATTGTAGCAGGAGTGACTTTTTGGTACAAACCAGGATTCTCCACTACGACAAAAAAGAGAAAAAAAGAAATAAAAGAAGAAAAGATATAGCAAGAGAAACAGTTGCAGGGCTTCTTTGACTGCATGCATCTCGGTAATGTTTCATGCTGCATTGGGGCGAGTTCTGTAGGGCGAGACTCTGATTACGTCTTCTTTTGTGTACCACTTACACGCCATTACAGCTGCCGACGGCTGGCTGGTCAAGTCTGACAGCTGGCGGACTCGAGCTCCTAAATCCGGCATCTTCCGACTTCGCTCGTCTTCACCACATACCACACTCGATTCTCGAAAACACCGAAAGAAGCGTTTGCGTTGTTTTTGGACGGCCTGGAAAACACCGCCAGCGTCTCTTTCCTTGTTTCAAACAGCCAGCATTCCCCACGCACGCTACACGTACTATAAATTACGGGATCACGGGAGAAAGCTTGAAGAATTCCAACAGCGTGAAACTCTTCCACCAGCAACACGAAGTACCCTTTCTTCACACAACGAGACAAGCATGTGAACATGGGGCCGCTGATAGGCGGGCAGAAGGGGAGAAAAAAAAGAAGGAGGAAAAGAAGGGCCACGACCAAGACGTTGCCAAGACTTCCAAACATTCTATGTCTCAGTCACATGAAGGGCTAGGGAGCAGGGAGACAACAAGAGAATGTGAAAAGAACGATTGTAGAACGAATCCTAGGGTTGTTGGGAGCAGAAAAGAGGAAAGAACGAATCATGGACATGGACATGGACAAAAAGGCAATTTCCGACACGTTTTGGATGACCTATTCTTGGATACATGTGCTATCTGGTACCAAAGTCTGGATGTTTCTTGTTCTTTTATCTCGAGGATTTTTTTTTCCTTTTTGCTCTCTTGCCCTCGTCCATCTTTCTCAGTCCCAGATCATGTAATTTGTTTCTTATTCTCCGCCCCGCAGCTCGATGCATCTCCAAGGACAACAAGCACGAAGATGCGCCAGGAAGCCAGGCCAGCTGCACCAAGGTGGGCCATGATAGTGTGAGGTTGTGGTGAACGTGCGAGCGAGTCCAGTTCCAAGTTTCCATGCCAACAACACGTGTGGCCCTTTGTATCAGGTGAAGGCTGAAGACTTGGTCTAAAAATGTCTTCCTGGAACAGGTCCTCTAGCGAAGCCTTGCTGAGGTGTGCGTGTGTGCGTGCGCTGCTTCTCCTAGACAAGGTTTAATGGTGATCTTCTAGCGTCTCTGTTCTAAGTCCCTTTTTGGAGTGCGCAGAAATCACGCCACTGCCCTTCTTTGCTGAACGAGCTGGTGTTCCAGAAGATGATGCAAGCTAGTGAGTTTCTTCGGCTTGAGCGACCGAGGACAGGAAGCCAAAGGGCTGGCAAAGTTAAATCCAACCGGCAAAAGTCACGGAGGAGCAACGGTGAACCGAATCTGATGTCGGTTTCACGTTGCAAGCGCCATTAGGAGGGAAACCTGTTAGTGAGACGGGCCCTTCTTACAGAGCCAAAAAAAAACAACGATTACGTCTCGACTTGCGGCCTTGTATGTGTGTGTGCATTGAACTCTTCAGATGAGGCATGACTTGCCAAGCGCGTCTAGCCAAGCTTCATGGCCGTGGTGTTTCTGCTTGTCGTGATTGACCGTGTGTACGTACGTACTCTGCTTTCATGTGTATGTGGGTGGGCATGGCTTATTCTTCACCATTTGGGCTCGAGCTTCACCAATATGGCTGTTTAACCTTGAGTTGACGTGAGGAGAGGACCATGATTATTTTCTTGTTTCTTTCCTTCACAGTAACCACAACACTACCAGGCAAGTATCTTGACAAGCCAGGGAAACCTTGAGCCCTGATATTCGCCCTTCAACCGAAATGACCTTCTCTGATAAAGCGTGCAAGGCGGTGTAGATTTCCTGTTGGTCATGGTAAAAGATGGCACATTGTGATTGGCTATTTGCCTCCATGGCACACCGAAAAGCCAGGCTACGTGGACACACTACGTGATGGGTATCCAAAACGAAGGGTACCCTTACGCCCGCATGCTAAGCAAAAAGTCTGGCTCAGAGGGTGTGGTTTGCATGGGGCCACTACACGGATACGCAGCGAGGAGGACGGACGAGATTACAACACAGTCGGCTCAAAACTTTGCAAGTCTCATATTTCCCTGCACACTCGGCATGTGTTGCCGAATGTTTCTTGTGGTGGCCCAAAATCGCCGAGAGAGCCACAAGACGAACAAGATGAGCCGGAAAATCGTGTTTCATGCGTGCAGAAGAGAAGGCAGGTCGAGGCAGCCCCTTCTGGGAGGAAGTTATCGTGAGACAAGCGGGCCTGGAGAGGAGAAGAAGACGCACGCTGTAAACGGTTTAACAGCCAAGAGTCGACTTGTTGGGGCATTTGGCGAATGTCACAAGTATGGGTATGTGCATGTGTTGTTAAGTGAGTAAGTAGGCGCATATACACAAGTGCGCTATCACAGAGCCAAATCAGCGGGCGCCTTGCCCATGCCAGTGCCATGCGGGGGTGGATGAACTATAGCAGATGCAGTTATGGGGAAGCTGCAGCAGCAGGCCAGAGGGGGAGGGGAGACAGGAAGAAAGCCCTATAGCAGACGGTTATATAGCAGCATAGGCCTCACTTGAAGAGTGGGAGGGCCATAATAGAGCCTCTTATGGCAGAGAGACTCCAAGAGCTAATCCAACGCAAATACGCCTCCTCCTCCTCCTCCTCCTCCTCTGTCTGTCGAGATTATTGAATCGGAGAGACACGGGGCAAATAGAGCCATGAGGAGGCCAATCCACAGTTTATAGGTCCGTCTAGCGTTGAGAGACGTGTGGCTTTGTTCTCGTGGGCATTGTGGCCGTAAAATCAAGAAGGAGAAACGAAAAAAGAGGAACAAGATAATACCACAGACTTGCTCTCAGATAGTCCCTCTGCTAGGGTTGACAAATCTCCCGCTTTCATACATTATGTGCAAGCAATCCTTATTGTTCGCTTGTTGAATAAATGCTGCACGAGCGTTAAACAAACCGAGTTGATCAGCCCAGCACAAAAAAGAACGAGAAAGAGAAAAGCAGGTCCCAATTAAGAGCGGCGCGCTCGGGCGTTGTCCATGATTTGTGCGCTCGTGCTTTGTGTTGCCTGGCTTGTGCTTTATGCTTTCTTTTTTTTTCTTCCTTTCTCCTCCCCAGACTTTCTCTCTCTATCTCTCTTTCTCTCGTGCTGTGTCTCTCTTTGTCTTCCTTTGTACATTGTCTGGCACGCGGGCTCACAGAGCTTTTTTTTTTTTCTCTGTGTTCCCTGCCAAGTCTGCCCCAGCAAATCAATGCTCACAGGGCTAAGTAAGTACGGACAGACATCACCACCATGGTGCCGGATCCGTGTGCTGCGCGCGGGCGGGCGGGCGGGCTCGGGGAGTGGCAGAGAAAGAGAAAGAGAAAGAGAGTGTTAGTAATCCAAGTACGACGGACTCTGGCCTCACTGCAGCCACCCAAAGGCTGGGCTGAGCTGGGCTAGGCTGGGATCGAGTATCTCTGCACTGCATCCATCTTCCCATGACCTGCACCTACACATACATACATACATACGTACGTACGCACTCCAAGGTACTGTCCCACTGTCCCAAATTGTGCCAAGTACAAGGCAAGGCCCAGGAACATGATCCATACAGGTGAGTGTTGTGTTGGTCAACCGTTTTTGTGTACGGCCTGAAGCCTCTGGTGGCACCCCAAGTCGTCTCCCCCGCCAACAGTGCACATTTTATTCACGTTTATTGCAGGACATAGAGCTCGCCAGGGGAGGGCGCAGAGGTGAGGAAGAGGGAACACTGGGTCATAGCTCGTGTACCTTGTGCCCAAAAGCCAATGTACTCAATCAAGTACAAGCCACAATTCATCCATAATCCATAATCCATAATCCATAACTCAGCCTACCGGGCCTTGTCAAACTCAGTCCTCAGGCCTAAAAGCAAAGGGGCCTAGCATAAACCAGGCCTATCATAAGATTTGTGAGCAAAGGATTTTGTACTAGCAAATAAAGCCTGGCCCATGGTATACCAAGAGGCGACGGGGGCGTGGGTGGTGTGGTGGATGGGGAAGGGGAGGGGGAGGGGAGGGAATCTCCTAGTTTTATTATGTTCTCTACATACGAAATGAAATGGGAATATGCATAGACAGGTGGGAGGATTAGGCGTTCATTACTTGCTGCTTTCATCTCGTCTGAATCTGTGCTTGGCTGTGCATTCTCACTCACTGTGCTGGTCTATCTTGTTGAGGGCTTTCACCCGCTGAAGATCTCGGGATGTAGACACCCCGTCTCTGCAGACCAGCGGTCTGATATGCAGCAAGCCAGAGGATCAACAGAGAGAAAGTCGATATGTAACTGATATCAATGTGGGCACTTGACTTGGCGCAGTGGCATAATCGGCCGAGTCTCCAACTCGAGTCCTGTTCACGAGACTCCAACCCGGAGGCTGCCTTCGGGGGAGTGAGAGATTTGTTGGTGGGAAGGACTCTCTACACGAAGATGGTGCTATTTAAGAATATAGCTGATATGATGTTTGCCTGGACAAACACCTTATGATATTATATCTCTTGCGTGCTATAAGACAGTGGGCTGTATGGCTATTGTATTCTGCTTAGGTCCGTTGATAAACGGAGGAAACGCTGTGCTATATGCAAGGGTTATGTGCTATTGCCATAGGGTATTCCCTCGGCCCCGTTGGGACAAAGCGCCGTAGACACTGCCTGCCCAGGACCAACTTCAACTTCAACATCAACTCTCTTTTTGTTTACTTCAATGGCCGAGAAGCCTGGCTGAGAAGCCTGGACTTGACCTTGTGCGAACAAACTTCCCGTCAATAGTTCAACCGACACGAATCCCACGCAATGCACCGCCAGCTAACGCACGCACTGCATTGAGATGAGGGCTGGCCTTTGTAGATTTGCACTGCTGAATCAAGAAGAGCCAGTGCCAAGCAGGTACTAGGGGCACCGCTACTTTGAGTGCAGAGGGCGCTGACAACTTAGGCAAGCCCTAGTGGTACCCTTTTGGCGAGTGCAGCCCCTCCTTGAAGTGAGTGTGAGACATGGGACATGGCGAGGCAATAGCCAGCCAGACCGGCAGTTGTGCTGGCTTGATTATGAACCAAACGGCGATTCCCAGGAGAAAGGAGAGTGAGAGACACAAGCACGTCAGCCCGAGATGGTGGTGTGATGCGGGTGCTATGGTGTGTGTGACTTTGGGGGCGGGTGTGCCAGCCCGCCAGCCTGTCTCCCTCACTCCCTCCACCCACCTCACGTACTGGTTTCCTTGCTTTCTTTTTTCTACGCACTTAATCACCAGTCAACAGCCAGCAGCAAAAGAAAACCCCACGCTCAAGCGCGGCTGCCAGGCATGGGACCGCAGAAACCCTGCCATGGCGAGCTGCTCCGCCGTCGTCATCGACGCCCGCTATCCTGTATGTTGTGATGTGCCTCTGCTCCGGGGCCTTTTTTTCTTTTCTTTTTTTCTTTCTGCCCAGCTTCTATTGTGGATTTCCAATATTCTAGCGAGCGGCATTCACAGATTGCACTCTATGCAAGGGGAACCGCCGAACGCAATAGTCTCGTTTTTGTCGGTGTTTTCTTTGGCACGGTTACACGTTAAACAGAGCAACGGCTCTCGGACCGCTTCTTGCTGTAGGCACTCGCATCTCACATACACCGAACTCACTTACATTGACACTGCCTACTCCGCCTGCTGGCTTTTATTGTCCGGTCTGATTGCAGATACTACCAGTACATATTTCAGCGGAGATATACTGAAGACTTCATGCATAATGTCGAGTATTTCCTGTGCAATTTCGTTTGCTAGCATCGACTGCTACTTTCAATGCATAGAAGCACAATGGAACACTATTGCCGGCAAGTAAGGGAGAAGAAAAGAAGCAACATACTTACATTAGCTACATGAATGTTCATGCAAGAGAAGCTCGTTCTAGTATGCCGTCCCACTAACAAAATAGGTGGAAAACAAATGGGACCAACACAGACACGGACGGGCTTCTGCAGTGCATATGCAACATGGCAAGTCGCACATGCACATGCACAGCACATACACATATTTCCTTATTTTGAGACCACCATCACGCCAACGACGTTGTGCGACCATGTGTCTTCAGCTCACACAGTTTAAACAAGACCACAGCTCAACACTTGACAAGTCCAGTCCATGTATAATTCGGATAGCGAGTTGGCGATTCTGTGCCTGTCATCTCGGCCTCCCCCGTTTCCCCACCACCAACACCATGGTCACAAGCAAGGAACACATACAAGCAACCCAGTTGACGTCTGAGTCTCATGGATACTCCAGTAGCAAACGAGATTTGGGCCATGGGGGAGGCTTTTGTGGCCTAGGAAAAAAAGAAGAAAAAAAAGGTCACCACGTTTGTTGTCGTTTTCCTCAACGTCTGTTCTCCGCTTCACGGCAAGCCAAATGCCGCAAGTGTACGGCCCAGCCAGACAACCGCTCTTGTTATGCAGATACTAGTGGTAGTGTACAGCCAAAGCGCCGGCGAATATCGCATCGGAAGCTCTGTGTGAATGTTTACATGTGCGTGCTCTGGGCCGGATAAAACACAAGAAACAGGAACAAAGGAAGAAGCGGCAACAAAGACAGAACAACGCACAGAAAAGATTCCAACTCGTCCCAGATTCTGGGGCCGGCCGGGCAGAGCAGAACAGAACAGACTTGGGCCGCACGGCTCGGACATGCAAGTAAACATGGCGCAGCTAACAAGGCAGAGGAGCTGGCAAGGAAACAGGCAATTTCGCCCAGTTAACATCAAGTGTGATAGACACTGCTGTTCACCTTGGTTTCTGCTCCAGAACTTTGCTGCAAAGCCAAGGCTCTAGGAGAACCCAACTAAGCCCAATAGGGTCCCAGGAGCTAAGGGTGGGAAACTGAAGCCAGCAGTTCCATGGGTGAGTACCCTTCTTTCCTTCTTCGTGACAACTCGACCGGAGAGGCCATCCGGACTGGGCTGAGAAACGAGTCGAAGTCAGTGAATTCATCTTCCCAAATACGGCACTAAGAATACTAGTGTGGTTTTGGAGCTGTGCAGATGCTGAGGTTTATTTGAAGGGGGATGGAGGAGGGGGAGGAGGGGGAGGAGGAAGATTAGTAGTCCTCTTTATCTTCAGTGTGTGTCTTTCTTTTCTGGCCCTCTTTGTTGTCTTCGTCTCTTCAGCTTGTCTCTTGATCTGCTTTAATGTGAATCTCATCCATGGAGCAGAGACACTGGAAATGCGACAAGGCCAGCTGGACGAGGAGTTAGAGGCTAGACTGATAAGAACAAGCACATGAACCTAAAATAAAGAGACGCGCACTGAGAGATGCGGCCTAACAAGAAACACCACTGGCTTGGGGAGAAGGGTACCTGGAGAAGATGCTACGTCAAAGCGGCTTGTCCAGTATACGTCGAACGGCCGCATCGGAGGGAACTACTAGGTTTGATGATATCTTTCAGTCATCTCCTCATTGTTTCGTACTTGGGCTTCTTTTCTTCTTGGTTCTTGGTGCCTCTAATTACCCGTTCCTCAGTGTTCACATGCGCACTAGGCCCTTTGGAATACACAGGGAAAGAAGCACCAGAAAAAAAAGCACGCACCTACGATACAAAACAGAGACAATGGCAAGGAAGCATATCACGGATGTGCCGAACTTCTTCCCCATTTCTGCTCTTGCCTTGCTTGTTTCCGACAAGACTTGGGCACCTTCCCTATGAGGTGGAGTCCTGGTCTCGAGGGCTTGCCGCTATCCGGAGAGCAACTGCCCTATGTAAGCTGTTCACATTTACTCAAGGCAACTGCACTATCAGAAAAACAACATCACCTCATGTTTATTTCTTTTTCCTCTGGCTTCCTTCTGTTTTGTTGCTTATGGATTACTGCTTCATTTCTCTGGTATTGGGGTAAAATTCCACGATTAATGGCTGTAAAGTTGTATTTTTCCCCATTCCGTTTTCGACCTATTTTGCTGGCCGCTATCCAGTTGCTGCTGCACGACAAGAGAGGAAATGGGATGGGATGGGATGGGATAGGATGGATGGGCTGGGCTGGGCTGGACTTCAACGCGTTAGACTTCCAACTCTCTTTTCAATGTCGACTCTGGCTGGTGTTGGCGTCATTTTGCCTGTCAACTGAGGGCTATATACATGTGTGTAAAATGCAATAAAATGCAATAAAATGCCTCGCATCCTGGTGGTTCTTTTGCGGAACAGGCAGGCTGGCTGGCTCTCAACGACTTTCTCGTTACTGGCTTTTGCGTACAAGGGAAAAAAGAAAGCATCGTTGGTCTTGGCCCTGGAGAGAAAGAGAAGAAGAGGACGAAGAACAAGAAAAGTCCAAAAGGCCTTGCCCCCAGTCCCAGTGAGCCAATTGCCTCTCCTTCTTCTTCATTTTGCCTTGTTTCTTCTCGTTGGTGAGCTTCTCACAAGTGCTCATGAGTGCCTACATGTTAGCGACTGGATTTGCGCCTCCCCCGTACATCTTAGATCAGGACGAGAAACTCCTAGTGGGCGACTGGGAGAAGGAGAAAAGAAAACCACGATTAAATCCAAGAGAAATAATCCATGTGATAAATTATCAATAAATGACGGTCCGGAGGCCATCGATTAAATCGAAACTGTGTTCTCTCTGTTCTTCTCGAGACCCCTGCCCTACAGTTATTCTTCTCTTGCTTCTATCCTAAAAGATTGAATAAAAAGAGATAAAAGCCAAGATATATATTCTCACTTCCTGGGAAACTCTATGTTGAGAAGACACACCCCCCCACCAACCCATGCTTCCCCTTCAATAACTGCAAGAGCTTGTTCCCTGTTCACGAAAAAGCAGACGTGGGTGGAGGAGGAGTAGGAAGCAAAAAGAAGAAGGAGGGGGGAGAGGGGTGTAGTTTGTACGGGCAGAGATGGAAGGATGAGAAAAAGACGAAGAGAGAGAAAGAGACACACCCAGTCAATGATATAGCACTATCCCCATCCGACGTGGAAGAACAAATCGTACATATAGTTTAACCTTCCCTGCCTCTACCTTCTTGTCGAGTCTCTTGTTGGTTCGTCTTCACCATCATTACTTCGTTCTGCTTCTATATATCTACGAGCATCCGCTTCTTCTTTTCCTTCCTCATCAGCTCATGATCTAGCTGAACTCTTCATTCTTCCTCATCAAGATATTTCCTACCAGTCTCTCTTTCAAAGCTCAACTTGTTTCTCAGTTGCCATCATTTCATACAAACACATACACACACACACTTCTACAGTTCTTCACGGCTATAACATCTATATATCTGGCCAACCTCCCTTCGTCCTCCTCAAACTCTTTTTCCACTCTCTGATATATCTTCAACTTCTCATTCCTCTCAATTACTTTTGCCCTCGTCATATATACTAGGACAACCAAGACACATACAACCTCCCTTACGCCAAACATCTTTGGCCTTGTCTTAGTCACCCCACCTCGCTACCCTCTTCCCTATACTTCTTTTTCTTTCCCTCTCCCGCAGCAATGGAACTCATGGAGCTTGTCGAGAACGAGCCCACTGCTCGCCCCTTCCAGTGCGACTGGACCAACTGCAACAAGGTAAGACAAGACCTCACTGAGCAATGGTTCACTGCGTCCACAGTTGTCTAACACACCAGCACAGTTCTTCAACCGCAAGTCAGATCTTCAGCGCCACTACCGGATACATACCAATGAGCGCCCCTACTCTTGCATGACTCCCGGCTGTGGAAAGAGCTTCATCCAGCGCAGTGCTCTTACTGTGCACATCCGCACACATACCGGCGAGAAGCCTCATCAGTGCCAGCACGTTGGCTGCGGCAAGCGCTTCTCAGATTCCTCTTCTCTCGCCCGCCACCGCCGCATCCACACTGGCAAGCGGCCATACAAGTGCTCTCATGAGGGCTGCCTCAAGAGGTATGAGCTCGAATATCTTGTGTCTCTTGCATGACTCCTCTTACTGACTTCTTCCCTATAGCTTCTGCCGCAAGACCACCATGGTCAAGCACCAGCGCCGCTCTCACCAGCGTGGCCTGCTACCCAACGAGATGCTGGACGACTGCACTTCTGAGTCTGACAGCGGCGAGTCTCCTTCTACCCCGAAGAACTCCGCCATCCAGTGGCCTGCTTCCAGCCTGATCCCCAATGCCATGGGAAACCAGATGCTTCACCGCGCCCAGTCCTACGCCAACTTTGGCTCCCAGATGCCTGCCTACAACATCACCAGCGCCTACACCCCTCCCAGCGCCCCTCAACAGCCTCGCGAGTACGATGCCACTCCTGGCCAGCCCGGCGCGCCCATGCACATGGTCCACCGCAGCACAAGCATGCCCTACTACGTCACCGAGCAGACCAACCCCGGTGTCGCTACCATGAACGCCGCCATGCCCCAGTACCAGATCCCCCGTGGCCACCCCGTGGATCGCCTTGACATCCCCGCTTACCCCCAGGCGTCTGTCATGAGCTCTCCCACCGGCTACATGAGCGCCCCCGTTCGCTCTGCCGGTCCCCAGGACCCCGGCTTCTACGGCCACCCCGCCCAGGCCACCTACACTCTGCACAGCGCGTCGCCTGTGGACCACCAGGCCCACCACCAGGCCGCCTACCACGCGCAGACCATCCCCTCGCCTCAGCCTGTGCCCTCTCACGGCTCGCAGCCCCACTCGCCTGTGGCCTCGCAGGAGCAGCAGTTCCACCAGAAGCAGCAGCACCAGACTCCCACTCCCCAGCCCGAGGCTGACCACTGGTATCACTTCCAGCAGCCGGTCTCTGTGGAGGTGACTCCCATTGACCAGATGCCCACTTACGGCTCTTCGGTGTACGATCCCTGGGCTCCCAAGATTGAGTTCGCCACGGACCCATCGCTGCAGATGCCCAGTGAGCGCATCGCCAACATGTGAAAGCAACGCACATGTCTGAGTCTTTCTCCCATGTCTTTTCTGCTTGCTTGCTTTCTTTGCTGTTTGTTTGTCTGTCTGTCTGTCCGTGTTTGAGCTTGATCAGTACCAAACGATACCCCCCACGTTTCTTGTTTGTTATTTGGCGTTTCTTCATGTCTCGACTTCTCCATTAGCCATTTGATACGGCATTGGTGGCACTGGCGTTCTTAGAGGAATTATCCGTGTACCACTACTTTCTTGTTATTGCTGGTTCCTTTTCTTTTTCCGGAGTTTTCTTTTTCTGAGCATCTGGTGGCTCTCTCTCTCTCTCTCTGTCTCATTGTCCCTTTCCGCCTTCATTTTATGACGACCGCACCATTTCTGCGTCATTCGCATCTTCATCTTCATCTTCTTGACTTTTCTTTTTCTTGTCCATTCTTTTCTCTTGGCTTTTCAGCTCATGGCAGGTGTTTTTTCTTTTGCTTTTCATTCCTGGTGGTTCTTCGTCTGTTACCCTGTCTTCTTTCTGCCCTAATAATGTTTTGTTTCTCGGCGTGTACTTTGTCAGGCAAAGCCTGTCTTTATTTCTTTTCCCTATTTTTCTTTGCATTTATTGACTTGGAGAGGCCCTGGAGGATGATCTGAAAGATATACGATTTCATTGTTTCCAATGATGCTACTAGTAAGAGGTGGATTTTGTTTTCGGCTGTGGATTTTGCTGCCCTGGTTTTTTCTACTTTCAGTCTTATTTACTCATCGACATGTTTTTACATGTCAAGATAATGCACATGATATCATAGAATACTTGCCTGTCTGCGCCTGTGAATTGTGAATTGTCTTGTTCAAGTGTAGTTGTTTGTGGATGGTGGTACAGAGAAGATGTCGTGGTAGTTGCCCGTTTGGCAGTACAAAAGACATAGTGATGCTGCGCTGCGAAATACTTGGTGGACGTCCCTGGCAGCTGCAGCGGGGTACTTGCACCTGGCGCCAGCTGGCCACCACGACACATCCCGTGACCCTGCACGTGACAGACTCACGCCTTGCTTTACAGGCAGTACAGCGGGCAGCGCAATCGTGAAGCGGAGCGAGCTTTGTTTTTGCTGGACTTATTTTGGCGGGATTAGAACTCCTGAGAAGACGACAGAAGTGACAACTTGGAATATTTGTCCCTGATATCCGTTCTTTTTTTTCTTTCTATATTTTCCGCCTCATTTTAATTGCTTTGTTATCCACCACTAACGCCCTGTCTCCTGTTTCTAAGCCTCTTCCGGCCCTCATCTTTGTATGCCTTAGCGTTCATCATCGTGGTGGAGCCTGTGACAAGTCTCCCTCGTCACTTTTCCGATTTCCCAGGATCCAGGTCAGAGCAAGTTTCTTGTGGGCCATTTCTGCAGTACGTTTGCCGCATACATACACCCACGCATTCATTCCTTGTGTCCGCCGCCGATTGCATCGTTGCCGGCTTTGTTCTTTTCTTTGCCGTTCGTCGCCATTTGCAGTGTACATCGGATAATCACCACTAATCGCCTTGCTGCTCTAGTAGTAAACGCCACATCACGACTGCGACCGACCGCCGCCCACGCCTTTTCCCGCTCTGTTTCCCAGCCCAGCTTCCTGTCCCACACCACACGCCCATAGACCTACCGCCGTCATCATGATACGAAACCAGGCCCTTGTGGCTACAAACCGGCTTCGCCCGGGTGTGCAGCGCACAATGATGCAGCAGCTGGCTGCTGTCAACTCGAACCTCCCCCTCCGCACTCTCGTCACGGCCGTTGCGTCACTCTCCGCTTCAGCCACTCTCCCGAACAGCGTCCGCTCTCTTTCGTCATTACGGCCCGTCTGGCGCTCGCCCACCACATCCTTCAACCCCATCCAGCATCTCCGGAATCTCACTTCAGCGTCTGGAGGCATCCCCCGCTCCATGCTGGCCTCGCGCGAAGCCGCCGCAAACCGCTCCCCTGGCAGTGCAACCGCTCAAAATTCCTTCTACCAGCTTCTGCTGAAAGCCAACATGCCCGCCATCGTCATCGAGAGATACCAGTCTGGCCTGTACGCTACCAACGAAGCCGCCGACGAAACATACGCCAGAGCCTTGCGCATGGTTAAGAACACCGGGGCATCGGATGGCCAGTATGCCATGAATGAGGCTGCCCAGGCTGTTGGCCAGAGCGTTGCCGCCCGGTCTGTGGGTGGTAGCGTAGCCTCCATCCGTGGCGGCGCGGGAACTAAGAGTGGGCCTCTATATGTTGTCGTCGACGAGTCTCGTAGCTCGACGCTTTTCCGCTGGGTCAAGTTCCTCCTGAGCTTCGGGCTTAGCACGTACCTGGGCCTTGTCGTCATCAGCCTTGCCGTGTCTCTCTTTGATGACATGAACAAACGCCGGCCTGGAAACAAGACTGAGAGCGAGGTCAAGCCCAAGAGCCAAACCACCAGATTCGACGACGTCCATGGCTGTGAAGAGGCTAAGGATGAACTCCAGGAGCTCGTCGACTTCCTCAAGAACCCTGACAAGTTCTCTACCCTCGGTGGCAAGCTGCCCAAGGGTGTGCTGCTGGTTGGTCCCCCCGGTACCGGAAAGACTCTTTTGGCCCGTGCTGTTGCCGGCGAAGCGGGTGTGCCTTTCTTCTACATGTCTGGCTCCGAGTTCGATGAAATCTATGTCGGAGTCGGTGCCAAGCGTGTCCGTGAGCTCTTTGCTGCCGCCAAGTCCAAGTCTCCTGCCATTGTCTTCATCGACGAGTTGGATGCCATTGGTGGCCGTCGCAATGCTCGTGACGCCGCCTATGTCAAACAGACTCTCAACCAGCTTCTGACCGAGCTCGACGGCTTTGAGCAGAACAGTGGCGTCATCATTCTTGCTGCTACCAACTTCCCCGAACTTCTAGACAAGGCCCTCACGCGCCCCGGTCGTTTCGATCGCCATGTGACTGTTCCTCTTCCTGATGTTCGTGGCCGTCTTGCTATCCTGAAGCACCATGCCACTAAGATCAAGGCCGCCCCTGATGTTAACCTCCAGGCCCTGGCTTCCAGTACCTCTGGTCTTTCCGGTGCCGAGCTGGAGAACATTGTCAACCAGGCCGCCATTCACGCCAGCCGTGCCAAGTCCAAGAACGTCAACATGCTGGACTTTGAGTGGGCCAAGGACCGTGTCATCATGGGATCTGAACGCCGCAGCATGGTCATCAGCGCCAAGGAGAAGGAGATGACTGCCTATCATGAGGCTGGTCATGCTCTGGTTCTCCTGTTCGCCGAGAACCCGCCGAATGAGCTGTACAAGGTCACCATCTTGCCGCGCGGTCCCACTCTGGGCCATACTGCCTTTTTGCCCGAGATGGACAAACACTCGTACACTCTCTCGGATTATCTGAGCATGATCCGTGTGTCTCTTGGTGGCAAGATGGCCGAGGAACTGCGCTATGGTGTTGATCACGTCACCTCTGGTGTTTCTAGTGTAAGTAGCCAACTTTCAGCCCTTTGACATGTCACATCAGTTTACTAACTTAAGAATCAGGATTTGGAAAAAGCTACCAAGATTGCCTTCTCTCTGGTGTCTCAGTTCGGCATGTCCCAGAAACTGGGCAACATGGACTACTCCGAGAACTACCAAAACCTGTCCTCGGAGACCAAGAGCAGAGTTGAGGGAGAGGTGCAACGCATGTTGAACGAGTCCTATGAAAACGTACGCGACCTCCTGACCAAGCGCCGCAAGGAGCTTGATCTTTTGGCCCAGGCCCTCGTTGAGTACGAGACTTTGGATCGCCGCGAGGTTGAACTGGTTATCCGTGGCCAGTCCATCCCTGGCCGCCAGCCTCTCCCTCCTGGCCCCATGGCCGTGCCTCTGCCTCTCGACGGCGCCATCCCCGGCTCTGGCGAGGCTTTTTCCAGCGAACAGACAAGCTCGACGCAGACTCCTCCCCCCCCTCGTGTGCCCCCGGCGCCGAGCGCTCCGGCCGCCTAAATGTTCTTTGTTTGACCAACAAAAGACTTGTACACATACACACGCATACTGTTAGAAATCCCACCCAAAAAAAAACAACAACAACTCGAAAGCAAAGCATATCACACCACACACTTGAACCCATGTCTTCTTTCTGGCGCTTTTTCTTGCTTGGGTCTTTTCTTTGTCTCGTTTCTTCTTTTCATATTTCGTTTTAGTGATGGGCATGGGGCGTCTTCTTTCTGTGGTTTTCTTTGTTTCAAATTTGAGCTTCATCATTCTTTTTTGTTTATCTGGTTCTGGCACGGGAGGGCGGAGAGAAAGAGGAGGTGGTGGAGAGGAGGAGGAGGAGGAGGGGGGGGATTTCTTTTTCACATAGGATGTTGAGCCCGATGAAGTTTGATCAAGAGTTACTCTTCATTGGCCTTTGAATGCATTGTAATGCCGTTTCTTTTCTCTGCATATATCTTACATATCGAGATCATTGTGACTGCTGCGAGTACTCGTGTTTCACTGCTTCATATTCCAGGTTGTGATGTTTGCATCAAATCATGATTCTCATTGTAGCATGTCGAAAAGAAAAAGGCCAATATAAAAAAAGACAAACCCTAAATAAAATACACATAGACTCCAGATAGTCACTACTCCGTTCCCGCGTGCTGTCGCTTTTCTTCCCCGTTTTACATGCCCATTGTGCGACATCAAACCCACTAGTCCTGTCCGTTCGAGATCTAAGACTCGTCCATGGCGTTCTCGTCAGCAGCCTTGTCAGCGGCATCGTTCTCGTAGCCCTCAACCTTCATGTCATTCAGACCAAGATCTTCCTCTTCGTCCTCAGTACGGGTGTACTTCTCGCGGGTGATCTTGGGGTCGGTCGCCGGAGGGTCGACCAGGGTCTGGACGTAACTCGAGGCCAGCGGGTCTGACAGCACAAGGCTGAACGGTCTCTCGCCGCGGATGGCAGTGTCCAGACCCTCGAAGAACTTGGTCCAGGTGGACTTTTGCTCGTCGGCCATGGAGTCTCCAGCATCGCGCATGCGCTCCTCGGAAATGTGTTTCTTCTCGTCATCGGTCAGCTTCTCGACAGGGGCGGCAGCGCTGGACAGCGGCGTGGGCTTGGAGCCTTGAGTCTCGAAGATCTGGTTGTGCAGATCGTTGCGGACCTGGGTTAGGAGACCCTCGACGGTGGTGAAGCGGCCGCCCAGAGTGCCGGCGTTGACCATGAGGTTCAGCTCGGGGCACTCTAGCGCGCAGGACTCGCTCTTGAGAATGTCACGAGCCAGGTCATACTCATCTTCAACCTTGAGAGTAATGCGCTCGCCTTTCTCAGGGACCTCACCGCCGGTCTTGACGTCGTTGCTGCGGTAGCCGCAGGAGTCGCAGACGGTGCTCATCAACACCACCTGCTTGAAGTGAGGGATGTCGACCATCTTCATGTGCGTCACGCAAGGGTGCATGCAGCCAGGGCACGTGGCCGGGAACGAGTATACTTCGTTGGCGGCAATCTCGCCTTCCTCGGTCAGAGGAGGCTGCTTGGTAGGGTCGCCAATAAGAGTACCATCAGCCTGCTCACCGGAAGCAGTCAACCCCAGGAATTCGTTTTGGTCGCGAGTACGCAGGAACTCATGCTTCTCCCACTTGCCAACGCCGTCCTTGAGATCGGGCGAGATGAAGGAGTTGCCGGCCGGGTCGTCGACGTACATGCGGAAAGGGAAAGCTTCGCCGTCCAGCATCTGTTTGCTCTTGGCCAGGATCTCCTCAATCTTGACGTACACCTCAGGCTGCTCAGCCTTGCGGGTTTCCTGGCCCATGGCCAGATCGTCGACAATGCCACGAAGGACGCCCTCGACGTTGGTGAGCTGGCCGCGACCAGCGGGGATCTCGAGATCCAGCTCGATGAACTTGACAGTGGCAGTATCAGCCTTGACGACCTGGCGCTCAAAGTCGGCAAGAGCAGTCAGGCGCAGCTCGTAGTGGGTGCCCTTGGGCTGGATGCTACCGGCGGGTTGGATCTCGTTGTTCTGGAAGCCGCAGTGGTCGCAGCTGAAGGACATGATGATGATTTCGCGGAAGTAGGGGATGGAGGTGAGAAGCAGGCGAGTCCAGCCCTAGACAGCAGCAGAGGTTAGCATGTGATGGGCAGAGCAAGAGACATGTGTTGGGCGTGGTTTGCTTGTACTTACATTCTTGTGGCAGTTCATGCACAGCGACTCGATCTGCTCAACGGCCTGCACATCGTCTGCAGTAGCGGCAGCTTGCTCGGCATGGGCGCCGATGGACTGGAACTCGGTCGGAACAGCCATAGTGAAAACAGGAAGATGGTGATATATCTGGGGGGGGTATCAAGAAACAGAAAGCTGCAAAAGAAAAAAAAGAGAGACGTGGAAAACTGTGTGTATACAATACAGCGAGTGTGTTATGACTGTAGTAAAGAAAAGAAAATTATGCGATCCGTGTAGCGACGGAGGGATGGCGGGGTGCTTTTTTTTCCTGGTCCAAGGAAACGCGGGGCACTAAGTTCCATCTGGTTGCTTCTAGAAGCATCACTGCTTGGTAATACATTTAATGAGTGAGTGCCCTGAAAATTTTCAGCCAGCGCTATCATGCGCTGTGGCGGCCGGCGTTTGTAGCGCAGGGTGGCAACTGATAACAGGCCATTAATGGGTGCACGACTGCACGACTACATCACGCATTACAAGGAATAGGGCTGCGGTTCAACATGCTGTTTGGTTGCGTTTAGGCGACTGAGCTTTGTGAAGATTGAATAACCCAGAATAGCAAATCACTTCATCCTGAAGTCCGCCAGACTGAGACCAGCCGCCGGCTTTTTCTGTTGGGCCAGAAGAGCTTGCAAACCGCCGTTTTTCGTCTTTTTGCGTTTCTTGTTTGCTGGCGCCGCGCCTGCAGCCGCAGCCGCAGCCGCAGCCGCGGCCGAAACGCCGTTTGTGTGTCCAGCCAATGGTGTTGCTCCTGTGTTTGGCTGCGTTTTACCGACGCCGACGAGCAGCGTTTTTGTGGCGGCGGCAGCGGCGGCAGCGGCAGCAGCAGAATCACCCGCGCCGCCTGTTTTCTGTTTCGCTTCAGTGGCGTCTTTTGCCTTGGGTTTGCCTTTGGCCTTCCTCTGTTTCGCAGGCTTGAAGCGCAACGAGGCTGGAGGCAAGGCAATCTGCGACTTGGTGAAGCTTGAGCAGCGGTGGCACTTGGTGACTTTGCTTACACCGACTCTTGCGATTTTCCGGTCGTCCTGGCTGACATTTGGAGCTGTCTTCTTCGTCTCTTTCTCAGTCTGCCTGAGATTTGTAGTTCTCTTCTCGCTCTTGGCTTTGCCTTTGGCTACAGCGCGTTTCTTCTTGAGCGCTGCTGCTCGTCTTTGCGCCGTTAAATGATGGACGCCCGTTTCGATCCTCACGTCACTCTCTACCCCGAGAGTCGAAATACTGCTGCATCCGTTACAGATGCGGTGTTTCTCTACTTCGGTTGTAGGGATTCCGTAGTATGACAGCAGTTGGCTTCGTTGGCGCATGAAAAAGGCTGCGGTTTCTGGTGATGATGTTGCTAGCATGTAGCTAGAGTCGGTGAGGAAGTTGAGGCGCTCTTGTAGCCCAGGAACTGGTTTTGTAGTCATGGTGACTGTCAACTAGGCATGTATGTCGGTGACTTGGGTGTTCGTTTGATGTGGAATGATCGAAAGCTGCAGTCATCAGTTGGTTGTCATCATGCGACGATCCCATGGCCATTTCATCAAAAAAGTTGTAATGCACCGTGGAGTTAGGGTTGCTATATGACTAAGCAGGCCGTACAACCCTAGAACGGGACTTGTTTTAGCCAAAGAATGCTAATAAACTTTCACATAGTGGAGGATGTGGAGAAAAGGCTGTTGTATGTACGAGGATAGTAAGGAAGTCTATGAAACGTTTAACCATCATGTTATAAATCGTCAGTTGTTCATGCTGGTCCTTTTTGAAAGACACAAATCATCATGGCATGTTATCAGTCTATGAAAATCCAGGCTAGCTGTTGTGTTCAGCACAACAGCCGAGTTTGGACATAGCTTTTCGTCGACTATGATCAATCGTACCGAGGAAAGATAGCAGAGAGAGAAAGACGATGAAAAGAAAACAAAGGGAAAAATAGGAGAAGGAAGAAATGAAAAGAACAAAGAAAAGAAGAAAGGAAAGAAAGGTTGCGTGGAGTTCCATATGTCCATAGACTCGTGAAATATAGGAAAGAAAACCAGAGACGAAGATGTGAGGAAAATGGAAGAAAAATACAAGTTGCTATAGGCGAGGACAGAGTGGCTTGGAAACCTCGAGCAGCCCCAGATCCCGTCGTGCAAAAGAAGACGTGAATTACAGGAAATAATCACTGGGGCCGCGTCTATTTGCCGGAACGTGGCGCTGATCATCAGGGACAGCAGAGAAGATGCTGAATGTAGGGTTGGCATTCTTGCCCACTGTCATGATGGAGGCAACATTACCGCAGCGGTAACAGTAGTTGGGGGCCGACCAGACCGTCACAACAGACTTTTCATCGAAATGGTACTGAGAAGGTGTTAGAGGCAATGGCCAATAGTTTTCGTGGCGAGGGGTTGGGGGACCCGGAAACATACCTTGAAGCCTTCGTTGACAAGTTGATGAGCACGCGCAATAGTTGTCAGGCCATTGACATGGTTAAACTCAGTTGCCACTCGATCACCAAACAACCATCCAGCACCTCGAGGGCTCACGGCCCATGTTTCGATATCGTCGGGATCAGACCATACTAGATCACAGAACGCACCCTCATGGGGGATTTCTTGGGCACGTGCAACAACTCTGATCTGGTCAATGGTGCGGATTTCGGGACTGAGACCACCGTGTACGCAAAGGATGTCTCCGTCAACAATAGCGGCAAGAACGAGAAAATCAAAGACGTGGCAGCATGCTTTCCACACAGAAGCATTGCCGTATTTGAGTTGACATTCTTCGTAAAAGCCATAGACTTGTGTGATTTGACGGGATTCGTGGTTTCCTCTGACGAGCACAATCTGATCGGGATACCTGTAGCAGAGCGTTAGAACGGAGCGGTGTCAACAAATATATGCGTATGCGAATGTGGGGTACTCACTTTGCCTTTAAGCACATCAGTAATGTGAAGGTTTCCAGACTGAAGTAGCCTCTATCGACAAAGTCGCCCAGGAAGATGTACTTGTTGACGACTGATTGTGACCCAGTACTCGTTTCAGCAGGGGTGGCTGTGGAGTGTATGGCAGCACCACTGGGCTCATCGTCCTCGTCAGAGCTAGCAGCGGCGTTGTTGCTGTCGCTATTACGAATATGTTTCTTCAACTTGGGATCGGTGATTTCCGAGGGCGGCTGTAGGTCGTAGTCATTGATGACGGTACGAGGGGGCTGGGCGTTTTTCTCTCCGGGCATACCACCAGCAACACGGAAGAGTTCGAGAAGATCGTAGAACTGGCCGTGGATGTCGCCGCATATCGTGACAGGGCTGGAGACGGGCTGGATGTTGGATTCTGCGGGGTGGTGTTAGCTATTGTGGGTTGCTTGTTGTTTTGCTTCGTTTGAGCATTCACGTGTTGATAAAACATACCCTCCATGAGAATTTCCTTGACCATCTCGCATAGCTCTTTCATGACACGCTCTGGAAGATAGTGGCACTGCTTGGCCTCCTCTAACCACTCGTCAATCCCTGAAGAGGGCGTCAGGTTTGCCGGCCCAGGCTTAGGTATGGTCGGATCAACTGTAGACATTATGGATGAAAGAAATGTAAGGGAACAATAATAAAGAGAAAAGAAATGTCTATGATATGAGGATAAGAGCTCCAAAAGGGAAAGAAAAAAAAAAGTGCGAATGATAAGATCAGCCAAAGCGGGGTCGTTCTAAGGGCAATGGGCGGAACGGGGAGCCGGTATCACGGGTGCCAGCTCGGGCTCGCCTTGGGGGGGTAGACGAGGAAGCGGGAGAATTATGGCGGGAACGTGGCCTTGTAGTGGTTTGAGGGAGGGCAGAGAGAGTGTCTTGGGATATAGACGGCAGCGAGCGGGGATCGGCGTCGGTAGACGACGAGGAAAAAGAGGAGGAAAAAGAAAGAGCGGCTAGAGCGGCAGTGTCGTCGTATTCGGGGAAGGGCACGATGTCGTCGTCGTGGCTGTCAGAAGACTCGGGAGAGGAAGACGGGAAAGAGGGCGTGAGGGAAGAAAAGTCGGCACCGTAGGGTAGCTGGAGATGCAACGACTCGTACGAGGGCCGCTTTTTGGACGGGCTATGTTGAGCGTTGAAGGGCTGTTGAAACGGCGGCTTTTCGAGACGTCGAGGATCAGCACGGAAGCGGGCAGGGCCAGTCTGTGCAGCGATGATGGCAGATCGGGGAAGATTAGGCGTAGCTGGCTGGACAGCAGGGAGATTGCGAGGATCGAAAAAGGGATTGACTCGTGGGTTGGTCGAATCTATAGCATTGCGCCGTCGACGGCTTGAGGAAACAGAGGCGTCGTCGTCGTCGTCGTGGTCGGAGGGGGGCGGGGCGGCGGCAGAGATGGGGGCGGACGGGGAAAGACCGGCGGCGGCGGCGGCGGCGGACGTGGACGGTGAGGTCTCGGGGGCCGGAGGAGACGCGGGAGCAGATGCAAAGCCGGTATTCCTGATGGTGGCGTAGCTGGGCGAGCGGCTTCTGGACGAGGGGCGTCTTCTCGTGGGGCTGATGTGTCTCTCGCTGGTGTAAAAGTTGGGGCTCAGGCTATTGTTGCTGTCGGGGCTGCTGGTGGCGTCGTTGTAGATTTCGATGCCGATGCCGATGCCGATGCCGATGGTGTTGGGACTGTAATTTTCGTAGGCTCGAACAGACTGTCTTACGCCGACTGCTGAGGGTGATTCTGGCTGTGAGGTCGACATTGACGGCTTGAAACCCTCACCAAGAAACTCCCTACCCTCCATTATTTTTCTGCAGCGGGCTCGAATGGGGAGGGCAGTTCCCCCACAGCTCAGCCGGGACTCCAGCCTTAGATTAGCCGGGAGAGGGTCACGTGGTTGTGAGCGGTGGTGAGTGGAGTGGTGGTGAGTGAAGCGGTTGCGTGTGCCAGCTGCTGGCAGTCGAGGGCGCGGTAAAGGCGGTTGAGATCTCCGTGTTGCCAGGTGCCAGAATGGAGCGCAACCCTTGAACTTCTCCAAGGTGAAACAAGACTCTGAGTTTTGGATTATGGGTAGCTGGCGAGGGCGGGAAGCGGACTTTTTGGCCTTTTTTTCTGCGTGGGTGCAGTTTTGACGTGTGTGTCAAAATCACGAGGCTGCGTGAGGAATTGGTTGGGAGGAGATGGAGGAAAAAAAAGAGAAAAGCTCGGATCCTGGGTTAAGCTTCTTTGAGGAAGTGGTACATGTAGGGAACCCCGAGATAGTGAAGACGCAGGCCTGGGTTGGCTGGTGCGCGCCAGTATGGTGTGTGTGTGTGCCAGTGCAATGGAAGAGAAGGAAAAAGAAGCCAGAGACCGTGGCAGCAAGAAGGACAGGAAAGAAAGAGAAAAGCTTGACCGAACCACCCGCAACAAGGCCACTTCTCCGTTGTAAGAGAATAGGGGGCCAAGACCAGGCAATATGTGCGAATGCGAAGATGGCAGCACACCAGACGCTGAGCTGAGTAGGACGCAGGCCAAGGAATCAATACTGCACAGCCCAAAAGCAAGGGAAAGGAAGGGGAGAATGGGGGTGGAATGAGATGGGAGGGGATGGGACGGTGAGATGGGGAGATGGGGAGATGGGGAGGAGAAGAGAGAAGAAGTATGTTTCTGTTATAGGGCGGGTTCTGCCATGAAGATCATAATCGTCAACTCGCAAGTGGAAGAAGGGAACTCGGGCCTTTATGGGTTGAATTTTCCTCGTCTTCTTGCCAGGCCAAGCGCCGTCTTTGTTGTGTGATGGAGGGAGGGTGGCCGCCGGCTCAGCTCTATATTGCTCTTTGTTATGGCGCACTACACATTCTTCATTCCTCTGCAAGGCCTCAAAAGCAACCAGAAAGGAAGAAGAAAAACAAAGGCGCCAAGGAGTGTTTGCCGTGTTCGAGTCTTGATGCAGGATCAGGGCGACAAGAAGGAAGACACGACAAGCTTCAGCACAGCTTCAGCGCGGTCCCAGGAACAGCAGAAGACGGCGCAAAGCTGGGAAAGGGCATGCGGGTACCTTGCTGTGTATGTATGTACGTGGGTGCGTGGATGCGTGGATGTTGTGTACAGGTACATATGTATGTACGATGTATGCACGCGGAGGTGTGTACAGGTGTATGTGGTATGTATGTACGTGGATGTGTGTACAGGTACATATGTAGCCGTGTACATCCTTATATGCATCTCCCATCACCTTTACGTATATACAACACACGTCTGCTCCTTTTTTGTTACTTCACTCAGTACTCCGTGCCGTAATTCGTTAGAGCCTACTAATCAGTAACTCCATGTCATGGCCTTATGTTTTTCCCTGTCAACCAAATGCCGTATCCAGGCCAACACACACACTACGGAAAATTCTACACGCTGGCGATAGTCACAAGGCCACCAAACCCCCCCCCCCCCCAAATCGGCCGTGTAGTGGAGCTGTTCCCAGCTCCAGGCGGATGTACCGCTGGAAGAATTTTTCGCAGCCTGTGTCTTGCCCTGGTCGCTTTTGTGTGCGTGTTTGTTTGTGTGTGTGTGCGTTTCATGATTTGTCTGTATTTGCCAGCGTGGCCGTCGGAAAAAACAGTCGCCAGGACTCGGCAAACAATAGAGTACGTAAGTACGTACCCAACATAACAGAACAAAAAGAACAAGGAAGAAAAACCTTCTTATAGGCATGGATTGTATGCAGGGGAGAACCATGGCCCAGCTCTGGCGGTGCACGCCCCGTTTGATGCATAGCCGCGCTTGCACCATATTCGCTTAGTTGCTTAGTTGCACAACGCGGGCCCCACAGTGAACCGCTTTGTGGGTCATCGTCATCCTCCACACCACCACGCCTTTGCCAGGTGCATCACCAACTCTACATTAGCAGCACCCGGCTGGCTGTGACTGTGTTCATCCACCCCCAAACAATTGTACCTGGCGACTCTGCGATTTTCATCTTTATTTGCATCTGCGCACCGCACGCAGTCTCCATCGCCTCGTCACTTTTCGCACCCGGCAATCATGACAGCAGCACAGACCAAAGCAGCTCGTCCGGGCTCATCCAACACCGCCGGCGCAAGCGGCGCAAGCGGCGCAGTCTCCAACCAGCAGCCGTCGAGATCTGGCGGAAGAAGTAGTCGCTCACGGAATCAAGCCCTTGGTGTCATGGTCAAGATACGGCTGCTCCCTCCCGCCATGCAAGAGGCGGAGTGTCTGAAGCTTTTGCCAGAGGACTGGCATGTCGGCAAAGGAAAGATAGACAGCTTTAGATACGCCCGGGGAAAGACATCTAACCGGTAAGCTTCTCGGTCCCCGTAATCATCGTGGACATGGATATAAAGCATGTGTGCTAATCTAGCCCCCATCCTACAGCCCTGGCAGGCCCTCGCACGCCTCAGTCGCCTACTTTCACCTGTCGAGGGAAGAGGACGTCGCTGTCTTTGGTGAGACTGTAAAGCATATTGTTTGGGAGGATGCCGCCGACACCTTCAATGATCCGTGCCTCAAGGCAAAGCCGTATCTCGAAAGATGTGCCTATCGGAAAAACCCCTTGGAAAATGATCGAGGCGATTCTCTTCAGGGGACTATTGACCAAGATCCCGAGTTCATCACGTTTCTTGAGAACCTCACGCGTGTTGCAGCAAATGAGAGAGAAGAGGAAAATACCACAGTTTCAACCCCCGAAGCTGACAAGTCCACCGAGAAACCCAAAATCTCCACCCCTCTGGTTGAGTACATGCGAGAGAAACGCGAGAAGGACAAGGACACTGGCGGTGCGGCAAGAAGCAGCCGAAATGCCAAGCAGGAAGCCAGACTTTCAGCCAAGGCATCAAGAATGACCGAGAAAAAGAGAACCAGAGACAAGGACCGAGACACTGGCAAAGACAAGGATAAATCAGAAAAGGCACCTGACAAGGTCAAGATTCTCAAAAAGGCTGCGGCTGCGTCCGCGTCTGCAACAGATGCTAATAACAACGCCAACGGCAAGAGTGGAACAACGGCGAATGGAGGCACCCAAGCTTCGGCAGAGCAGCCAAGCTCAAAGACGAAGAGAGCTAGCATTGCTGCTGCCGCCCGCTTGCTGCAACGGGATCACGGCATGAGCCCTGGAGCAGCCCACCGCAGAGCGCGGGCTGAAATCGCTAAGGCCGAGATTGAAAGCAAAGCAGCAGCTTCCAACAGTTCAACTAGTAAAAAGGACACCCCCAAGGAAAGTCAGACTCTTGCTGAGACATCTAAGCCGGCTGAGCCGGTATCTGGTTCGAGCAAACGTGACCCAGGACGCACGCGTGGCCGTGGAAGGGGAAAGGGTGGTGGTGAGACAGACACACCTAAGCCACAACAAGGCCCTGTCAAGCCTATCATACTACTCAAGAAGAAACCAGAGTCTGCTGCTCCTCCGACAACAGAACAGTCCCCGTCCTTGACAAACGGCGCGCCGTCTCAAATAGCTGCCTCTGCAACGAAAGGGGCGCCTGAGGCGACAACACCAGCTGCTACCCCACCGAACAAAGGCAAGTCGGTTGAGAAGAGCAGCAATAGCAACAACAAAGACCGCAAGTCCGATAAACCGGATGGAAAGCCTACTTCGTCGTCCTTTTTGCCAGTCACAGCGGGTGCCACCCAGGGCTTCGTCAAGCATGTTAATGCTTCACAGGGTGTGAACGAGCCTTCTCTCCGCACCGCTCTGAGTTGTTTTGGAGCCATCAACTCTATCGACATCGACCGTCGCAAGGGCTTCGCATACGTCGAGTTTTCCCAGCATGAATCTCTCGTTGCCGTAGTCAAGGCCGGTCCGATCTCGATAGCTCAAGGCCAAGTCCAGGTGGTCGAGCGCAAGGACAAGAAGCCGGCCGCCCAGGGATCCAGTGCTAGTGGCACTTCTGGAAACGGGAGTGCAGAGAAGCCGGGTGACAAGGGGCTGGAAAAGGGAAAGACTGGTGACACCAAGGACGTGGCTGAGAAGCCGGAGAAGGGCGGCAGCCGGCGTAGCCGAGGTCGCAGGGGTGGGAGTGGCAAGAAGGATAAAGATGCCAGTCGTGGTACCAAAGAGGCCAGTGCAAGTGGTGACAAGAGCGGGAAGGGCCCCAGCCTGTCTGCAGCTGCTCCCGCTTCTGCTTCTACCCCTGCCACAGCTTCGACCTGAAGACAAACCAAAGAATCGGTATCAGGGCTAAAGAACAGGGTCTTCTCTTGATGTGGTATTTCTGGTCTTTCTGTATGAGCTACGACAAGGAAATACAGGGGAAAAGTACCAAGAAGACCTTGTAGACGGGCTCAGGCGCTTGGCCTCGGCGTTTAGCGGACTATAGAGGGTCAAACCAGGTCTTTCTTAATTCATGATATCCCACTACTCCTATAACTCCAATATCACTGACAACATTGTATTTTCAAGAGATATAGTATAGGAGCACTACAAAGGAGTGTTTGTACAGAGCCACGGAACGGCCGTGTCACTTGGTGACAAAATGGAGTACGTGTATAAAGTCTTGCCACACCAAAGGAAGATTAAGCATCCCATGATGGAACTGTACCGCAGCTACAACATGCGAACTGGACGGGTGCCCAGGGCAAAACAGTAAACCAGGTACGCCATAAGCGAAAACAAAACACCAAGAAAGAACCCACGGGTCTCCGCGAGAGCCCCCCGAACATGGGTCATCAGTGTCACCCACACTATATGCTCTCCAGCGCCAACCCGGGCTGAGCGTAACCCTGGGAGACCATCCAGGCTTCGAAGATTGTTGTCGACCTGGTACTTGAAGGCTGTGTTGGAGGCAACCTTTTTGGCCACCCAGCTGTCCAGCGTTGGCCTATCAACAAAGACGGCCAGTTCATCGGACAAGCCTGGTGTGGCAGCCAACTTTTCATCCGATGAAGTTTGTTGTGAGGGAGTGCCACTGTACAGTTCCGGCTTAATCATTGGTACACCATAGCCACAGCTGGTCTGTACTTTGAACACATCACAGACAACCACGGCCCGTGCGCCATCAAATACACTGCGCTTTCCATCGGCCACCTGGCGCACGAGGCCCTCGAATGCGGGCTGGTTCCACTCGACCACGGTGCTGGTACAGAAGAGTCGCAGGATGCGCGGTGCACGGCCAAAGGAGACGAACAGCAGAGTCAGTCGTGCATTGCACGGCTCATAGGCATGTGCGATGGTTTCACAGCCAGAGCCGGTGCGGTCGATATAAGCAACCTTGGTTGGCGAGAGCACACGGAAGTGGGCATCAAGGCCCTTGGGGGACACATTGATGTGGGTCCCATGTAACGGTGCAGAGGCCGTGAAGAACAAAGGCTGCTTTTGAGCCCAGACAGCCAGGTCATCAGAGAGTTCGGCGTAGTATTGAGGCATAGTGAGCAGAGGTGTGAGTTTTAATGTTTGATATTGATGGGGTAGTGATAATATAGCAAAGGCAACTCAATAGATAGAACATGGGATAAAGCCAGGTGAAAAAAGTACACAAGTGAAACTAGCAGACGCAAACAATATTTTCAACTTCATGTTAGTCACAACTTTAGGTAGTGAATTAGAGGGTGAGGTAATCATTAAAAGTGGGGCCATGACGACATAAGAAGGGATCATAAAGTAGGTGGAGCCAAACTACGTCGTTTGCTTGTGAAACCGAAGGAAAGAACAAAACTAGAAGGCCATAAAGAGCGCGTAAAGGAAGAAACAGCAGGCACGGGGTGAACGAGAGGGCAATAACTGCAGTAAAAAGGGAAGGGACGTGTCTCCGGAGCCAGGACAGGAAGGGAAATAACCCAAAGGTAAAAATAACGACAACAACGATGGGCACATCAGGGATGGGTGAACAGTAAACAGGTTACAACGGAAGGCAAGAAGAAGGACGGAAACCATCAGCAGACAAAACAGAGAAGAAGCACGGAAACCATCAGCACACAAAACAAACACATAGGAAAAGGATGGCAGTTGATCAAGTCATGGCCTAGTCAGATCCCCAACCCTCGGAATATCTGGGAGAGATACGTTCGCCTTGGGGGCGAGGCTGAGGCTGAGGCTGAGGCTGAGGCTGAGGGTGAGAGTGAGAAGGAGAGTGAGAAGGAGAGAACCTGACATGCATAGACGACCGAAGGGGCGCGGGAGCTGACCCATTGTTCACCGCGACTCGCCTCCCAAAGTGAGTCTCATCAGCAGCTGAGGAGCAGGAGGGAGAGTGGGGGTGATCATAAGAGCCACTATGGATGTTATGAATAGACGATTGCGACTCGGAGTGGTGACGGGATTCGTACTGGTTGATGAAGTGAGAACCAGAGCAAGGGCGAGTTTTGGATCGAGAGCGGGAGCGAGGTCGAGAGTGGGATCGAGATAGAGATTGCGAGCGGGAGCGAGAGCCAGAACGAACAACCATGGAAGAGCTGCCTCTTTTGAGCCGGCGTTCCAGGTGCCGGCACTCCTTCACATAGAAAGTGTTGTCTTTCTTGTAGAGCTCGTTCTCATTTTTCAGATCGTTGATCGCCTTTAGAAGCTCAGCGACCCTGGCCGTGGGATGGGCAAGGCCTTCATCGTTCATGATCGAAATCCTGACATCAGCTTGGGCTTTTTCGCGGACCATGGTGGCAAGTGTATTCTTGTCGTGGGTCACATGGTCCAGTTGCTCTTCGATTTGGCGCTTGGATCGGGAGCAACGGCGCAGCTTCTCCTCGAGCTCCTCAATAGACCTCATGTTATTTTCGGTAGTCAACTTCAGACGTGCAATTTTGGCAGACATTTCTGCGATTCTGACAGCGCAATCTTGATGGTCCGACATGAGGGCTATGGGTGTATCGTGGTAGTCTATGTTGCTGTAGTGAGTCTCGCGGAGGGTATCCATGTATATAGATCCTCTGTCATGCTCAGCCCTAGTATAGATTCGCGAAGAGTTGCTTTGGGACATGATGGGTTGAAGCAGAGAAGTGTCCGGGGTGGAGGATGTGGTCTATAAGAAAGACACAGCGGGGGAGAGACAGAAAAGCAGGGAAGCCACAGAGTGGTCAGAGACAGAAGGGGCACTTAAAGACACAGCCGGAGTGGGTAAATGTCTGGGTCTGGGTATAGCTAAGCAGATAACAAGTGACTGTGCAATATAGAACGTAGCAGGCAACAAGGCGTGAGAGTGTGTGGAAGATGGGGGGGGGCACCATCAGATGATGCTGGGAGAGTACAAACAACATGGTCAAGAGAGAAGGGCCAGGCAGGGACTTTATACTTTCAGGCAGCCACAGCCTCCATAGTTAAGAAACTGGACAAAGTAATGGCAAGGAACGGATTCACATCATACAAGACTTCAGTACCAGCACCACCATTGCGATTGAGGCTTGACTGAGGGATGAGTAGGTCGCTCAAGATGGCCATATGGTTTATTGTACAGGGGGGCGTATAGGTTTACAGGGGCGTGCAGTTAAAATAAGAATTTCAGGATAAATGAAGAAGCTTGCTGGTTTGGCAAGCCGGGCAACGATTTGAGGCGGCCTCTTAGGCTTCGTTTGGGGAA
Source organism: Chalaropsis ovoidea (assembly GCA_038407185.1). Classification (NCBI taxonomy): domain Eukaryota; kingdom Fungi; phylum Ascomycota; class Sordariomycetes; order Microascales; family Ceratocystidaceae; genus Chalaropsis; species Chalaropsis ovoidea. The sequence goes on along the minus strand of JAXHKQ010000015.1, from coordinate 62,873 downwards.
GATCCCAGATTTTGTCTCTGGGGTGGGAAGCTCAGTTGTGATGTGTAGCTGCGGGATACAGGGCCTTCATTACGCCAGGAATATGATGCCACGAAGTGCTTGTGGAAGGGTGCTTCATCATTCAATGTAAGGCATCTTTCAGCGGGTTGGGGACTAATTCTATCAGATCAACAATAGATTACACGACGTCAAAAAGTTGGCGGCCAGTAAAGAAGCGACTCGGGTCAGTCCTCTTGTTTCTCCTTCTTACTATCCCTACCTTCTTTGCCCTTTCCAATCTCGCCCTTCTAGTTGATTCGATTCTATTGCAGTGGCTTCTTGCATACAAAGCTGGCGCCACTAGTTTTCTTCCACGTCTTCATCGTATCGGGCCTCTCTTTATTAAAAGCATATGTCCATGTCAGTAGGCAACTGGAAAGTACTTCACACAGTCGTTCAGATAGTACAAGACTTGAAATAAGTTACTCTGTGCTAATTTGCAAGCGCGCATATCACCCACACCAGATGTAGATATCTCTTGGCTTCCAAGATCATTTGGAGTGCACAAAGATAGACATGGAAGCCTCACAATTATGTTTACAGTGAAATGGACTCCGGACAGTTGACGGTATTTCCAAGGCCATTCGGTGGAGGTCGACGGATGATCTGTGGTCTACATGCAGCCCTTTTTGCTTTTGTATGAGCACGCGGCGAGACTCTCTGGATATCGCCCGTGGGCTTGACTCTACTGGTCTTAGGGGCGGCGTAAGCTACCCCGTCTCTGTCGTCGTTTCGTATGCGTGCTACGACAAGCTTGAGTGGTCTCGGTGCCACAACTATAAACGGGGCATTCACACGATAAGTGGAAGCCTTTCCTTTGATTGCCGAGGCCTCTCTTGCCGTCTCCATTTTCACTGGACAAGTACCAAGGATTCAGCATCGAAATGCCGTGCAACCAACCCGTACATAGCATTCGTTCAAGGCCAGGGTGCATGGGTCTATAAGAGCGTCTCTATGAAGCCCCGTCTGCGATTTTGTCCACGTCCGGAAAGCAACGAATAGATAAGACTCACTGCTTATCGGCAAGACAGCCACAGAGGAGAGGAAAGCTGGGCACATGAGTAAAAAGAAAGCATGGCAAACCGAGATTTGTTGTCTTGGTGCATGTACTTGTACTTGCGTACTTACACCGTGTCTGTCAGCTGGCGGCAGCTGGCAATAGCTGTCACAACGACATGTTGCACTGTACCGGATCACTCCCCTCCCCCCCATTCGTTCTCCCCACAGTCTTTTTCCACCTACACATAAAACACGCCTGCAAATTTTCAACTGCGCACAGGGGGGGGGGGGGGACTGATCACTTCAAAACAGGCTGTGTCGGTGAGGTGCAGTGGAGGCATGTGGGCATGTGGGCATGTGGGCATGTGGGGGGATGAGGCAGAGTTCTTTCACCTACTACTGCTTACTGGCCCTGCTTACTGGCCAAGTTCAGGGGCCTTGACAAGGCAGAGGGAATATAAGTGGTAGTTTTTCTGAAGTCTGGATTGCCCGCCCTGTTTCTCTTGTGCGCTCATACGGTACAAGCACGCTTCCAGTTCCACTTTGAACTTCTTGCATAACTACTGCGACTTGGTGTCAACAAGCCTTGCAACAGCTCCCGTATCATCAGATTTTGCTTGATGATGTCGTGTATGGATACGCTGCAGTCTAAACTCATGCTTGTAATAGACATGTGCAATCAATTTACTTGTCTGGAGTAGTACAAAGTATGACGCATTTCTTGCAGTAGGTCGTTATGTCGTTGCGCCAGCCCCTACAACCAACGGGCCTCGTCGCCATCTTTTTTCCGTATTAACCAATGGAAGATGTGGACTGTCTCTATGTAGACGCCCCCGTCCTCCTAACCACTCTTCTCTTCCTGCTCTGTCGAAGCGATGGCAGAAGGAAGGCCAGCCCCCCCGGTCGTTCTGGACTCTATGTGTATACAGTCAGGGGGGGGGCCACAGTCTTTAGCATCGCCTGTCTCTTTTTGGCAATCTGTTGCTGGGAAAGGGAAGAGCAAGCCGACCGAGCACGTTCTATGGCCGCACTCTCCCGTATGCAATTGTTCTTGGAGGGTTGAGGGAGCAGTATGGGCCGGGCCAGTAGGCCATTGTAGCCTGTGGATGTCGGGCATTGCATGAGGCAGGACCGAAACATGAATCCGCCTATCCATGTCAGCCATGGCCTAATAGGACAAGACAAGAATCCGCCTATGCTGTAAAGTGCAAGGAATAGCTGTCACGGCTTTTCGGACAGATGCGTATTATATCAGCATGCCACTACAGGCTGTATCGTGAAGATCAGGAAATGGGTTACATGGTTAGGGTTACACACCGCACTAAGAACTTACACAGAACAACATCAACAACATCAACAACACACGCAAAAGAAAGAGACAAAAAACTAAAAATTAAAAATTAAAAAAAGAGGCCGCCGCCGTCTCTACACTTCAGACTACGAGCGCGCTTTTAGGCCTCTACCCCTCCCCTCACTGTGTTTTTCATAGCACAGTTCCATCACTAGTGATGTGTGAACGATCACGTGACCGCCTGCTCATGGCATGAAGTCACATTTTTGGTGATAATCCATCGTATCGAGGTCAGCCACCCAAATTTCATACGCTGAGAGTGAAAGTTAGAGCGTTGTATTGCTTCAAGTGAATAGATCACGAGGCTGTGCAGTAAAAAAAAAAGACAGAACACAAAACACCAAAACACGCCAAGCACTCCTCTCTGGCTCCTCTCCCACCCCCTCTCTTCGATCAATCATCGCGCAGGTACCCCTCACGTCTCAACAAAGGCTCGTAGAGATTGAAGCGGTCTACGTAGCTCTGGAGTCTGACGTCACGATCTCGGATCTGGCTGTGAAGCTCTTCGATCTGCTGCAGCGACTTGCGCTTTTCCGCGGAGCGAGCCTGGCAGAGGTCCTCGTACCTTGTTTCCCACGCATTCACCTCGCCGCGGAGCCGTGCAGCCTCCGATTCGGCCTTCTTGCGCTTCCCGTACTCGCGACGCACGCTGTGTCGAAGGCTGTCTAGTTCCGTCTCAGCACTGGCCAGGCTGGCCGTCAGTTTCTCGAGGGCGCGGCTAGAGGACGAGGACGAGGACGCGGGACATGTGTCTTTGGCCTTTTGGCTGAGGCTGTTGCTGGCGGCCGTGAGAGCAGCAATCTCCTCGCGCAGCTGCGGCACAATTTTCTTCTTGTACTGCCGGAGCTCGGAGGATGTGGTCAAAGAAGATGCGGCGCGGGCTGACAACTCGGCCTGCAGATCTTTGATCTCCGCTGCCAGGCTTTTGACGTGGCCGTGCAGCTTGTCGTTTTCAGCGGCCAGCGTGCTCTTTTTGTAGCCGTGGCTATGGCTGTGGTTGTGGTTGTGGTTGTGGTTGTGGCTGTGGCTGCTGTGACTATGCCTGCGGCTGCTGCGGCTATCGCTGTGGCTGTGGCTGTCACCGTCGCCGCGGTGCTTGTGTCTTCGGCGCTTGTCGTCTGCACCCTGGCCTTGTGCGTACCCATGCTCAGACATATGCCGGGAATGGCGGCGGGACCGTCGACTCTCAGAATCGGAACCGGATCTGTCCATAGCTGCATAGCTAAAGGGCGGCGAGAGAGGGCCATCCATATCGTGACAAGAGCTGGAACTGAGGGGGGAAGGGTGGCGACGGCGCTGGCGCACATAGTGGTAGCCAGTATCGGTTTTTTCCACGGTGTAGTAAGAAAACATGGTGTTGTTGAGAGGCTCAAAAGAGAAGGGGTGTGACTTGTAATGAGACAGGAAAAGAAGAGAAAGCGCAGTGCTGCTTGGTTGTGAAGCTACATATTGGAGGAATATCTGGGGACCTGACTTTTCTTATAAGCCTCGAGACTCGAGACTCGAGACTCGAAACCTTAATCTCGAGTCTCGAGGTCTGGCTCGAAACCGGCACTTGCTGTGAAAGACTTTCATTGAAGATGAGAAGAACGACAGGAGACAAAGGACTACAACAAAGTACGGCCAAGAACGGCCAAGAACGGCCAAGAAAACCGCCCGTGAAAGAGAACAAGAGACAAAGAACAGAAGCCAGATATAGCAGCAAACGCCGTGTTTCTTTGCCGTGTGGCCTTGAAGAAAAACAGCGAAAATCGAGACAAAGAACCTCGTGCTGAAAGGAGGAACGACGGGGTGTTGGTGTAAGTGAGGCAGGGTGCGTGGAAACAGGCGAACAAAGAGAACAGAAAACAAAGGGAACAAAGAATGCAAGGCGATACAAGAAGGGTAAAAAGAATAACGAAATACAAGAATAAACGGAATAAAAAGAATAAACACGTTCGTTGTCTTCTTAACAACAGCCGCTTCAAACAACCTTCTTTGTTTCTGCCTTGTAGGCCTCTTTCGTTGCTGCTCAAGATGGTGTGTTGGTAGCGCCCGTCCATGGCCTCCTCACCACCGCCCAGACCACTGAGCCCAGCCCTCGCCGGCTAAGCCTTGAACCTGCTCTTTTCTTTCCTGGTGCCCGACACAGTGCTTCCCGTCAGCGCCATATGTCTTGTCCTTTTCCTTTGCACACGACGCCTGTGCGCATTGAGCGTGTGCCTTGCACTTTGCTCCGCATGCTTCCGTGTACTGCAGACAATCCGGGTGTATACAGCTGTGCCGGCCACAAAAGGGCCCCGAGATCACCCCAATCTCGGCTACATTAACCCCGCCCGCCGCATGCATCAGCCCGTAGGGATACGAGTCGACGCTCCGCATAGGCTGTGGTGGATGCACTGTCTTTCTGGCCCCAATGCAGAGGGCCACTAGGCACTTGTGCGCGATGCATACTTGCGCTTGATCGATCGGGACCTCCTGATTACAGCCAGCTTGCGAGCATGTGTGGTGTACGCAAAACCCTGAGCCGATTGCTGTCTGCGTACAGCGATTGAAGCCACAGGTTCGAGGCTCATCTAACCGTCACGATAGCAGATTAGCAAGTACTTCACCCAAGGCGTCGGTGCAGCGGGCTGTAATTCTGCCCTGTCTACTTACGTGTCTCGCACAGCGTTCCGCTCGCCTTGTGGAATCGGTCACAGCCCACCACTGTACACTTGACATGCTTCTCGCAAACATCGCTGCCAACACCCGTAGTCGGCTCTTCGCAGCCCAGGATACGGCAGCAATGTCTTGCGCAATAGTTTCCGGCGTACTTATACTGCCGGCAGTCCTCGTGCTTGCACTCATGCGCCTTGCACAGCTGCCCGCCAGCCATGTCCGCCTTGGGAAGTCCGCATCTGATATCCATGCATGCATGGCGCGCGCAATACTGCTCTCCGCCGCCCGGTGCCGCCAAGTCACAGCCGGCCATGTGGCACGAGTGCTCGCGGCAGAAGCGACTTATGCCACCGCCGTGGCGAGTGTCACAGAACCGCGTACAGGTCGTCGTTGAGCAGACGCGGTGGCGATCGCAGAAGCGCAGTGGGTCGGCGGGACCCAGCGGGCCGCCGGCAAAGTCGATAAAGGCTAGACACGTCGCGTCTGCACAGTGGTGGTTGAAGCAGAATGTGCTTGGGGGTATCCGCACGCGCGCACAGGTGGCGTAGGAGCACATATGGTCGAGGCAGTATCCAAGCGTATCGCCGTTGCGCACCACACGCTGAGCTGTGCAGTTGTCGCCAAGGCAGTTGTCTGCGGAAGAAACAGAATGGTCAGCAACGAGGCAGAGATGACGAGGAGGGAGTTTCAGTGGTGACGTACGTCGGTCTGAGCAGAACTTGAACTTTGTTGGGTCGTTTTGCTTTACCGGGTTCAGGCACTTTGCGCCGTCAGGCGTGCTGGCTTGGCATCTGCCATCTACAAGCAAATCAGCTGGGCCCTGGGCTCGCGGCCTTGATAACGAAGCTACCAAGTGTTGGTCACTTACGCGCTTGGCAGAATGACGCAATCGTTCGTTTGGGCCGCTCACACTGCGCGCCATTCATCATCAGTGGGCACTGGTGGGCTCGGCAGTAGTGGCAGTCCTGCAGCGTGCCGTCCACGAAGCCTCGGCATTTCCTGTTGGGACATCGGATCCCGTTCTCGACCTCGCATTGCAGAGCCGCCGGAACCATGGCGGGCATTGATTTTGGGTCTTTCTTCGTGGGTGCTGAAGCCGGTACCGCGGGAGGCTGGGGCTGCAGACGATGATGCCACTGGTCGTATGGCGGATAGAACGAAGGCATGTCTTGTACAGGATGCAGTCTGTGTAATAGACAAGGCGCGGTTACTTGGGCCTTGATTTCCTGGTTGTTGTCCCTAAAGCGTTAGTGGCCTGTCTTGATCTGTGTGAGCTTGTACCAAGATACCCAAAGCAGGTGAAAGAAAAAGAAGAGACACGTGCGACAAGCCTCGTCTCTCTGGAGACGCTCCACGGCGGGGGCTTGCCCTTCTTTATATAGGCCTCGTTCAGTCCTGTCTCGGGCCATCTCCTTGTATGCTAGCCTGTGTCTTATGCCGTGCTCATGACCAGCCCGTGCTCTTGTCTTGTACCACGCAGCCCTACCACATTCGCTCATCAGTGCCACGCTGGCAAAGCTCTGAGCCCCCTCCTGCGCTCTGCCGTAGTGTGTCGCCTTGTCCAACGCTGTTCGCGCCACCCGACACTTGCCCGCCGGCGGTCTCCCTGCGTCTCCTTGTTCTGGCCCTCTCCCCGGGCTCATGTGGCCCTGCTCCCAAAGCAGGTATCCGCCGTGCGACGGTTTCATGCCGCCTGAGTCGCTGCTCCTTGCGTGCTGACCACGCCTCGACTGACGTCTATCTGAGAAGGCCAGGCAAGACATCCTGTAGGAGCACACCACGCGGCACCAGACGAATCCGTGGCACGTGAAATAGAAGTGAGGCGGAAGAATGAAACAGAATCGTATGTTGACGTCGATGATGGTGGATATTGACGTGGCCAGAGGACGTGCTGCGGATGCCGCAGACACTCACGCTCTGGCGCGCATCAACACCAGCCCCAGCCGCCTAGGTAATAATAATAATATAACATAAAGTCGGAATAAACTCGTGGCTTTTCCTTTCCCTTCCCTTTCCTATTCCCAACCCAAACCGTAAAAGAAGACTTTGTTCATGAACCGCCTTATGAATGCGCCAGTCAAGGGACACCCACAGCAAAAGAAAACAAAAAAGACTGATTTTCCATAAACACAAGACACCCGCCCGCCCATACACAAAGAACAGGAAAACAAATCGGACTTTTAAGCGAAGCAAGAGGAAATCAAAAGCGGAAAAGAAGACAATGCAAGGCTAGACTAGATGCGTAGAAAAGCAGAAGAAAAAAGCGCAGACCTTTCCGCAGCCCGGAGGCATCCGGGGCCATCTGTAGAGTAGTAAATAAGGTGTGGAACGAAGAAGAGGAGGGTGCGATGGAGAGAGAGCTCGATAGAGAGAGTGCCAGCTGCAAGAGTCAATTGCTGCAGTCTCGGCAAGATCCATGAAAGCCCAAGACAAGAGCGTGTCTAAGAAGACAGTTCCAAGTCTCAGGGCGGAGATTCATCTTGAGTCTGCTATGGAAACTATAACAGTTCCCTATATGAGACAACATTGGCGCTTCGCCAGTACAGCCAGCCTACAGCACCACGGAGTTCAAAGCCCTGTGCCTCAAGAAGTGGCAGCATCAATGAAAGCCTGAAGCCCCTGCAGGATCGAATTCTGGGCCGCCTCATCCACTCCAGAAGACGAGCCTGTCGTGCTCGTGACAGCACTCGCGCCCTGACCCTGGCTCTGAGCCTGGCTATGAGGCGGGCTCTGGTCCTGGGGTTGGCTGGTACCAGAAGCCCCAGCAATGATCGATGCAAATGGATTGCTAGCGTTAGATTCGATTTTGAGAGCTTCCAAGGGCGTCGGTTCTTGCTTTACCGGCACATCACCCAACGAACTAGCCATGATACTAGCGGTGGGTAGCAGTGCTGTCGAAACGGGAACCGGGGCTTCAATCGGGACCGACGCTGTGACTGTGGTATACGCGGCGGGTGTTTCGTTGCTAGCAAAGGAGGCCGAAGAGGTCGCAGCTGGAGCCGAGGTGGCAGGGGGGTTGGCGGTTGACATAGCCGGAACTGGAGCTGGAGTAGGAGTTGGGCCTGAAACTGGAGCTGGTGCTGGAACTGGAACTGGTGCTGGTGCTGGTGCTGGAACTGGAGCCGACACCGGAGCTGCAGCCGGCAGCGCTGGGACTTGCACAGGTGTCGAGGTCGGCAATGGCAAGGGCAGATTGCTAGCTTGGAGGACCTGGACATGTGCTGGCGATGCAGCCGGTGCAGGCTGTTGAGCAGCAGGCTGCTGGACAAAGCTTTGCTGCGGTGTCTGTACCCGGGGAACACTCTGTGCGGTAGCTGTGTGAGGCTGAATAATGGCTGGAGTGGTAGGCTGAGAGATCTGTACAGGGTTCTGCAGAGCTGAAGCAGCCACAGGTGCTGAAGCTGTGACCGGAGTAGAAGACACGGCAGCGCTTGGAACAAGCACTGGAGCAAGACTCTGTGAATGGGAGACAGGCGGCGATGCCCGCACAGGGGTAGCTGCTGGTGGCGCTGCCACTACCGGGGCAGAAACAAGAGCCGGCGATGGGCTAGCCATCGGCACAGAAACTGATTGCAGCTGTGTCTGGGGAAGCGTGTGAGCAGCAGTAGAGGCCATGACTGGAGCTTGGGGAAGCTGAGGGATGTTCGAGGGAGTCACGGGCAGCTGAAGAGCAGGCGCTGGAGGAGCAGCCACACTGACTTGCGGTTGGGGCGTGGGAGCAAGAGAGGGTGGCTGTGAGTGCGCAGGGGGTACTAGAGGTACTGGTGATTGCTGCTGTTGTTGTTGGACTGCAAACACAGGAGTGGGGGTTTGACTCGGAGCACTTTGCTGGGGAGTCCCGGCCTGCTGCATCTGCTGGGTAGCCGGCGCAATTGACTCCTGTTTCACGGGAATATGAGCCTGAGTCGCAGCCTGAGCAACCGGCGTGAACGCACGAGACTGTGCAGGCGGAGTCGCAGAAACAACTGGTATTGGGGCCGGTGAAGCCGTGACTCTTGTTGGGCCAGCCACTGCTGCCACATCTTGCTGGGCAGGACCTAGAGACGGAGATGCCTGGGCAGGAGTTTGGGCTTGTACTGAGGCCAGGGCTGGAGATGCTACAACCGGAGACGCAACCGCAGATTGTGCTTGAGCAGGTGTTGACACTCGAGAAACAGCCGGGACCTGAGCCCGGGAGGCAGCTGCAGCTGCAGCCGCCTGTTGAGCTTGCTGAGCTTGCTGCTGTGCCTGGGCAAGAATATGGGCTCTAGCCTGTGCTTGTGCTTGCGCCTGGATTTGTGCCTGTGCTTGTGCTTGGACTTGGGCTTGAGTTTGAGCCTGCGCCTCGGCCTGGCCCTGGGCCTGGGCAGTAGCTTGAGCCGCTGCTTGAGCCTGAGCTGCTGCCTGTGCCTGGGCTGCTGCTTGCGCCTGTGCCTGTTGAATCTGGGCTCTTGCCTGAGCTTGTGCCTGTGCTTGAATCTGTGCCTGGATAGCCGCCTTTGCCTGAGCTGCTTGTTGCTGAGCTTGTGCTTGGAGCTGAGCCTGCGCCAGGGCCTGATGCTGAGCAATCTGTTGCTGGATCTCAGCTTGGATCTTGGCCTGATACTCAGCATGCGAAGGCGCTTGTGCCTGAGCCTGGGCAATCTGGGCCTTGGCCTGTGCCTGAGCTTGTGCTATTTGGGCCTTAGCCTGGGCTTCGGCTTCGGCTTGGATCTGCGATACGCGAGCCTGGGCAAGTTGTGCTTGTACTTGAGCCTGGATCTGGGCGAGAATCTGGGCCTGCATGTTATTCTGGATAGGGGCTGAAGACCCGTTGGAAGAAGGAATAGTTGTCGGCAGGTTACCCAGAATGGAAGGCCGGGATTGGCCATTGGCAGATGCGATCTTGGAGATTTCTGAGATTCGCTGCGAAATCGCACTGGCTGAAAGCGGATCTGTTGTCGTGATGGGCAGTAAAGACGCTGGCTGAGATACTTCAGGCTTCTGGGGCGTAGCTGCGGGTAGCACAGAGGCTTTTGGTGGTGAAGGTTGAGGCTGGGCTTGAGGCATAGGCGTTGACACTGATGCAACTGCAGTGGTGCTCTGGGTAGTTTGAGGCAGTAAAGGGGGGGCAGTAAGGGGGGCCTTTGAAGCAATAGCAGGCGTAGGCGCTTGTGGTGTCACAGCAGGCCGAGTCTGAGCAGATTGTTGAGGCAGAGGAATGCTCTGAGCTGTGTGATTGCTCGGGGTCTGGGCCGGCTGAGGAGCCGCTGGCTGTGGCAACATCAGCTGGTGAGCAGGGGCCTTTGGAATCTGCTGGGGAGCATTTGCCAATGCAACAGAGGGCGATCCGACAGGCGTGGGCTGCACAGAGCGAAGAGGTTGAGGTTGAGCTGCCGGTGCAGGCGTAGGCGTAGACGCAGATGTAGGCTGCTGAGGAGAAGCAGTCCGGGACAACTGGGTAACGTGCTGCTGAATCTGGAGAAGCGCAGCAGCTTGTTGCTGCTGTTGTTGGGTTTGTTGAGGGTTAGCAGCTTGCTGGATTTGAGGCTGAGTCTGGACCTGCTGAGCCTGCGTTGGCTGAAGCTCTGCTGCCTGTTGAGCTTGTGGTGCCTGCTGGAGTTGTTGGGCCGGCTGAGGCTGCTGCGGTTGCTGTGAAGCTTGTTGGAGCTGTTGCAACTGCTGGGCAGTTTGCTGTTGAACCTGCTGCTGAAGTTGCTGTTGCATCTGCTGGAGCTGCGGTTGTTGGATTTGCGGTTGGGCTTGGGCCTGTTGGACTTGGGGCTGTTGAGTCTGCTGTGGTTGTGCTTGGGCCATTTGCTGCGTCGCCTGCTGGAGCGTTTGCATCTGGTTGAACTGCTGCAGTTGGTGGAGCTCATGGGGTGCCGTATGGGTGTCCTGCTTAACCTGTTGCATTGTGCCAGGATTTTGAGCTGCTGCAAGAGCCGCCTGGGCGGGTGTGATGACATTATGAGCAGCATGACCCTGAACGTGGTTGAAGGAGTGAACCCCAGATTGTTGCGGCAAGTGTCGTTGCTGGGCCTGCAGCCCATTCAATGACATGAGTCCATTCATGCCTGTTAGTCCAATCTTGACCTTGTCTTCTTCGGCGTTAAGACGGGCACGTTCTTCAGCCTCTTTGCGCGCTGCTTGGGTGGGAGCGCGGGTCTTGAGCTCCCCGGTGACGGCCTGAAGATAATAAGGCATCTCAGAGTTTGTCTTGAGAAAGAACAGCTTCAAGTTGCGAGCCTTGTCCTTTAGCTGCACTTGTGTCCGGTCTTTGAGAATGTCGCCATGAGTCCCATTTGCGCCAAATAGTGTCAAAATCTGACTCCAGTGCGGACCCTTGACCAAGTCGAGGCCCGTCATAAGAGCCTTTTCCTCTTCTTGGGTCCAGGGACGACGGGTCGAATGAACACCCTCTCTTCTTGTATGAGAAGAAGACTTTGAAAGGGCAGCCTGGCGAGCCTTGTCATAGAGAACAGAGCTGGGGCAAGTTTGGTTCGGGGGTAGATCGTTGGGAGGAACGACTCCAGTGGGGGTAGGTTGCGCCGCCTCAGTCTGGGAATACTGGTAATATGCTTGAGTGGCAGGAGTCTGAGCAGCCGTGCTGTTGGTTCCGGCTATGGTGTTGTTTTGGAGGCGGGAAAGAAGCATGTTGGCTGATGAATCGGGCGCCAACACAGCTTCAGTGACGTCTTTTTGTAGATTTTGCAAGCCCTGGATGCTGAGAAGCTTGGATGACAAAGCCGATGTTGTTGTCGGGTAGTTGATATTGTACGAGGTTTTTGAAATCCCATCCAAGGTAGTCCGGACATAGTTGGATGTGCTTTCGGCGACTATGGCTTCCAGCGCTTTGAAATCATTAAAATCGATCTTGCCGTTGGCCGATACTAGCATGGTGCCGGGCGTGGAGCTTGCCGTTGCGGGAGGGGCAGAAGCCGGTGTGGAAATTTCAGGATCTGTCGTCGATGATGGAATCGGAGTCGGTGCCGGAGCAGCAGGAATCGAGGCATCTGCTATTATCTGATCAACATCCTCCAAAGAGTTGTGGGAATCCATGAGATCAGCAAGAACATTCTCAACTAAGCTACTAGTAGTAGCCTGGAGAAATGTAGAGAGATCTTCGTCTGTTAAGTCAAGGTCCAATGAGTGGTGGTCTCCTTCGGGTATTGGCACGGGGACCTTGATGCCGAAGGCTGCCGCGTGATCCGCGAAAGAACCCAGGATCCGATGTAGGCACATGTTTAGCTTGGCGAGAAAGTCATCGTAGGCATACTTGGTGGGCAGCGAGGTGAGGCTATCCATTGGGTTCATGGTATGGTGCTGGATGATGGCAGACTTGCGGGCGTGGGCTGCGGCTATCAAGTCGTTCTCGGTTTGTGTCAATTCGCAATCGTCTCGTCGTGAACGTAGCATGGGTTCGAATTCAAACATGTTGTCGAGCAGGGTGTGGAAGCTTTCTGGTGAGATCTCCTCCAGGAACATCTGGGTTCTCAGGCCCAGAAACAAATCCGCAATATCGGCTGTTAACTCTGCCTGTTCGGGCAGAAAGAGCTCAAAGAACTTGTCAAACATGAGCTGGAGACCTTGCTTAGCGAATACTCCAGGGCATGTACAAGCCAGGTTTGCCAGTCGCACGGTTTGCTTGGCCGATGTATTACTGAAGCCAATGTCGTCGCATGTCAGGATTCGGGTGACGTTGCCGTGGGTGTACAGGGTGAAGGACTGTTCAAAGGTCATGGAGATATTAAGAAACTCTCGTCTCGCTTCGGACTGGTCGTTTCGTAGCTGGGTGATGGTTGTTGAAAAGGGTTGCTCGGAAAGAATCATGAGCATTTGAATGGCCTAGAAGATAGTTAAAAACGCGCGCAGGTGATGGATTGGATGCTAGATGTTGGATGTTGAGTCGCTATCCTCTCCTCGAGATGCTCTGCTTTCGCAAGAGGGGCATTAAATGAAAACGGCAAGCGTGATGAAGAGGAGGAGTGCGTACTGAGTTGGCGAGAATGGGTATACTCATGGCTCGTCGAGCTTGTGATGGGCCTTGGGCAAAGGAGGGTACATCGACCATGGGCGCAATGGTGTTGTCTTCTAGGGGTCCCGTGAGGCTGTGGTCGGTGTCAAAGACGCCGAGATCGTGCGAATCATCCTCCAGCCCGGGAATCTGGCCCATGAGGTCATGGACTTCGCCGAGTGTATTGTTGACAAGAGAATCGAATAGGCCGGCAAAGTCATGGTCAGGGCCGTCACTGGCGAGTTTGAGGCGCTTCGCATCGCTTGGATCGCCATCGTCTAGCTCTTCGAAGGTTCGTTTCCGGGACGGCGACTCTGGCAGCTTTGGTGATGGCGCAACATCCATTTGAAGGTCTACTTAAGTGAGCATCACGCAGTTAGATTCACGCCGGCGCGATTGATGCGGAGGAGGTGGTTTGCACCGTACCTTGAATCTCGAATTCCCGCAACAAGGCTTGCGCCAGCGCGTCGGGGTCGACGGCCAGATCAGCCATGGATTCGCCGATGGCATCATTGAGCTGGGCGGCTGTCGCCTCAGATACTACGGACGCCATCGAGGGTATATCGATATCGGTCTCTGGGGGCGGGTGACAATGCAGCAAGTGCCGGGGCGTTGTGTGCATGTAGATTCGTGGAGAGGCGTTATCGATTGCAGTAAAATCATGCCCCAGTTAAGCCGTCATAGCTGATACAGAACAAACGATACAGTCTCGGGCGCAAAAAAGAAATCGCTATCAAGAGAGCTTAACAAACAGGCATGCGAAAATAAATAGGACGAAATCGCGAGCGCCATGCAATCTTCGACGAAAGGTGTTTGGTGAGCACTAGATAGTCGTCTCCTGCAGGGAGGTGATTTTGCCTTGCGAAGATTTGGGATGGAGTTTTTTTTGTATGATTGTGATGGATTCGAGGTGGCTTATTGGCGACAAATTGAGCCTTAGTTGTCGCCTGTGGTATTATTGACTGCTCTCATCGGGAGAGCCAACTTTTTTTTCTTATCGCTCAACTTTTTCTGTGGCTTCTGCGAGTAATCTTATCAGCTGTTAGCGAGGTACCTGTGTTTGTGGTGTGGCTCTCTGCAGAATCTGCAGTACCTTATTATTTGCGCAGTGCGCTATCTTATCTTATCAGTTTAATCAGCACCAAGTCGATGAATCTTAGTCAGCAGCTCTTACATGGACGACGTCATTGGCCCATCCTGAGCCACTGCAAGAAGTTGTTTGCGATATAGTAGCACCAGCTTTCCTATTTGTGTAACGCATTCGGGTTCACACTCAGGAGACTTTGCTCTCTGAGAAGTCTTTGGATGAGTCTCTATCATCCTGTTAATTCCACATTCCACACGACAACTCCAACATTGGATCATTTCGTGTCAAGCACATCAAGGGTTAATACCCCTCTATTAGGGTCAATTCATTGCCCATAAACCCTACCTCAGTCACCGAACCCTAACATTCGCCTTCTTGCCGAACTCGGGACCTGAGACACAAATGCGACTCTCGACCCCACGGTTCTCAGTATCCCAAGCTGTCTTCTTTTCCCCGCCTGCGACAGCATGCAGCTGACCTTATTGACGGAGTCGAAATAGACCCTTACTTGGCTGTGACTTCGAAACGCGCGTAGGATTTTGGCTTTCATGTGCACTTTGATACATATCGTCAGCACATTCCATTTATGGGCAACAATCCTGACAAGGAAGACCTTCACCTCACCTCCCCCAAGGCTAAGGCTAGCGCTGAGCCTCAACCTTACCGCAATCCCTGTTTACGGGCGTGCGCGAACTTGGCGCTTCGGAGAGCACTGGCTGGTCTTTGTGTGTCTGCAGTCTCTGTCTCTCGCTCTGCTTGATGCTTGGCCCCTCACTTGTCGACCCCTCGGGCTCAGGGGGCCTCTGTGATTTCCGGCAAGCTTAAGCCAAAACACAACGTGGGCTTGCTGCCCGGAGCACAGAACAGCGCCGCTTCGTGTTTCCTGTAGTTCCGAATACAGCAACGTAGCCGACAGCTGCGACTGGTGCCAGTTTTACAGTAGCGCATCTCGGAGACCTGTTAGACATCTGAAATTCACACTTTAGGCTCATCTACGGTAGTATCTCAGCATACTCCGGAACTCAGGAACACCTAAAACCTCTAAATGTGTTGCATCCAAAGTCCTCACACCCCCCATCTGTCTATAAGGTTGACCTGTGACCTCTGAGTGAGATGCCAAGTCTTTCCCAAATGGTTGGTTCTGGAACTGATGGCTATTGAGACATAAAGAAGCTGGCCTCAAGGGCATCAGGTTGGTAGTTGTAGAAGATGACCTAAGGACGAAGACGAATCCCCCCCTCACGGGGAGAAAAAAAGGTCTCTATTACTGACCAGACAATGGGCTATTCCATCGGTCCGGAAAAAAGAAAGCGAGGTTTTCTAGGCTGGGTGTTGGAGAAGCTAGCTCCATGATTCCGGAGCCAGGCTCACCTTCACGATGGAGAAGGCAGGATCAGGATGAGAGTGAGGAGGGCAAATGAAAAGGAAAAGGAAGGGGAAGAAAAGAAAAAGAAAGAAAAAAAAGAAAAAAAAGAAAAAAAAGAAAAAAGAAATCGATGTACATCCAAGAAGTACAAACACATGCAAATGCACCGTCACTATTACATCACGCACGCTCAACCGGAGGGAAGCGAACAAAAAAAAAGAGCTTGGACAGGAATCCAAATTTGGAGAATGGCGGCTCTCCAACTCCAAATCTGCCAGAATGGCAACTGGGGATGGTGGGTGGGAACATGAACCTTTGTAAAAAAAAAGAAAAGAAAGAAAAAAAAGAAAGAAAAAGAAAAGAAATTGGGTTCTCTCCAAGCGACAGTATCGAGGCGGCTCAAGGACAAGCCAGGGAAGCTTCCTTCCCCCGCTGCTATGCGTCCTTCCCCTCATCTCGTCACCCCGAAGAATTAAGGTGGAAACAGCTTACGTTTGTCTGGGCTGGAATAGTAGCTACTCTATTGGATGGAGCCTGCCAACCAAGAGAAGAGACAGAGAAAGACCATATAGGAAACAAAATATGCGTGGTGGTTGCAACTGCAATTGCAATTGCACCAGAGGGCAGTTGCAGCCAAGCATTGAAGCGCACCGTCAGCGAGCACCAGCCATCCCTGTTCTTGGTCTTGCCTCTTCCCCCCTCCACCCCATCCTTCGTCTCCTCCAACCGCGCATTCTCTCCCACGTTTGTTTCCCTATCTTGTTCTTGGGCCCAGTTTTCGGCATTAGCTGTCCAAGATAGCCGTTCCTTCTCTAACAAAGGTCTTGCTTTTTACGGCATTGTGCCGTTTGACCGAGACTGCTCAGCATCAACAGCGGCCGACCTGAGAAAGGAAGGATCAAGAGAATAAAGGAGCGCTGATTTGCGGCGCAACTACTCTCTTTGTTGGCTGCTGCCATTGCATTACATAATCAGCGTTGCACTCACTGCACACACGCCGATGATTTCACTACAACGCAGTGATGAGGGTGTTTTCCAGCAAGACTTTATGTGTGATTGAAATGTCTCTTTATCGGGCTTGTTTGTATGTGCGGAGGTTACGAAGGCAAATAGGAAAGCAATATAACTCATTGTCACCCATCATCCAGCCTTGTGTATGTGTGTACAAATATCACGAAACATGTTCCCAAAGTGGGCTCTGCATCCGCCTGACACGAGGGCTTTTGGAGGGCTTGTGTACGGTACCTCGAGAGTTGGGTTGGGCCAGGGAGGCACAGGAGGAAGGCGGAGAAAATGGGAGAAGTGGAATGGGACATGGCGAAGCGAAGGCTGCGTGTGGTTAACAAGGGAAAATTGAGCGAGCGGATAGCAAGTCGGCAGCAAGACCGAGCTGGCGCCTTGGTTCATGCATGATGAGAAGAGGGGAAGAGGAGAAGACGAGAGGTGACGAGAGAAATATCGGACTGTGGATGCATACAAGTACGAATGTATGCTTGTTCTAGAAGTTGTTTTCTGGACTAGAAGCCCCAAGCGCCAAAGTCCCTTCACCCTAGCACTAGCAAGCAAATAATTGGAGGGCTTGTCTATGCTGTACCCATGCTTGGGCTCTGGTGACAAAGGGTGCTTGGTACTTGGTACTTGGTACTTGAAGGCCGGAGGCTGGAGCATGTTCTAATACGACGCACAGCCAAGCCATATTGCGGCTACTTGATGCATCCAAGTCCCGCTTTCCACATCCGTTTTTGTCTTGAATTGGGCCCTTGTCCATCACATGAGCACGTACGGCTTTGTTTCTGTTGCTTCTTGCCGGGGTTCCTCCTCCAACTAAACGCTTGAAAGGCCGGGACAAGAGCTGGGGAACGCTAGTCAGTGAGCAGATGGAGGACAACAGGTAACATGGACAAGACTGCGGGGAGAAGAAGAAGATGATGATGAAGGGGGATTCGAGATCAGGAAGAGAAGGGAGAGCGAGATTGTACTGAAATACGGAGCCCCGGCTCTTGGTTGTGCATTCCCCACAGCCACCCGGACAGAAGAGATGTCCGAATGCGGAGATGGACGTGTACTGAGCTCTGGAGAGTGTAAGTGTAGAGGGTGCACTGTAGACTACACGTTACAGTGTGTCCACCCAGAGACAGCCGTGCCCAAGACCTTGATATGCGTGAGCACCACACCACGTACCTGATGCTAATCACAGCAGCCTCTGATGATCATAATACGTGTATGTAAGTAAGTAGACAAGTATGCACTGCACGCATATACCAATAACTGGGAACTTGGCTGACAAATCTGCGCCTGTTGTTCATCAGTGGCCACTTACTCACCCCACCCTGACAAGCTGTGGCCCCTCCCCTATCACCGACAGAGCTAGGCCTACTAGCCCAAGACATACACCCCATATTTTCCTTGGGGCCGGGCTCCCGGATTTGTCAGGCGGCGCCGTCCTGAGATTCTTCTGACGGTCTTCTGGCGCTTGTTGTGCTTCGGTCTTCATATGGGCGACAAGGGGAGAGGGGGGAAAATGAGGAGAGGAAGGAGGAAAATGAGGAGAAGAAGACGGAGGAGCAACAGGAGGAAGGGAACGTCCTGTCCTGGGTCTCATGACGCAGCTCAAGCTGTGGTGCCAGTGTAAAGTGAACAAGACTGTATGCCAAATCTGGCCTAGGACCGACAGACACGTTTTGTAGCACTTGTTTTCTCCTTCCCCGCCTACGTCAAGGCGTGGGAGAGAGAAGCTGCACCGCACCAGCCACGGCGACCCACCCCGGATTTATTAGTTGTCTCTTTTTTCCATTCTGGATTGGCTGCTGGAAGTAGCAGAGAAAAGGGGCCCGAAAAAAAGAAAAAGAGGAAAAAAAAGAGCAAGGAAAATAGAGGAGAAATGGATGACGTTTGGGGTAATTCAAGCCCCTCCCCAGACTGTTTGCAATTGTGGGGAAGAAGGGAGGGCGTGCAGCCAGAAAAGGCAACAAGGCAAGGCAAGGCAAGGCAAGTACGGGAATTCCTTCGTTGCCCCTCCTCCGTTGTTTCCTATCTAGTATGTGACGTGCTTTCCTGTGTCTATAAAAGGCCACCCGTCCTCCGTACAATCTGGAGTGTTTCTTCTTCTCCACCATCACCAGCCTCATCTTCTTCTTTCTCATCCAGTCTTCCATCTTCACTACACCCGCCTACTTCTCCCAACTGATAGTCTAAGCTGCGCTTGTCTACCAGTCTGTTTGTTCATTCTAGTACTCTCAAAGTCACTGGCTTGGGCTTAATACCTTGTACATTACACCGATTTTTCCGCTACCACAAACACCACCACATTAATCTACCATGTCTCTGTCGGTTACTCTCAACACGCCTATCACTGGCGACTACCAGCAGCCCACTGGTCTGTACGTACAACCAAACAAGCCTGCCCCAATGCATTGCACACTACCTGTTGATCCTGGCCTCTAACAACCCGTCCTTCTTTTACAGCTTCATCAACAACGAGTGGGTCAAGTCCAAGAAGAACCAGACCTTTGAGGTTATCAACCCCTCTACCGAGAAGGTCATCTGCAATGTTCAGGAAGCTACCGAGGAGGATGTCGACGTCGCCGTGAAGGCTGCCCGCCAGGCTTTCAAGACCACTTGGGCCAAGGCCGCCCCCGGTGCCCGTGGCCACTTGCTCCTTAAGCTTGCTGACCTGGTCGAGCGTGACCTGGATCTGCTTGCCGCTGTCGAGTCCATGGACAACGGAAAGTCCATCACCAGCGCCCGTGGTGATGTCGGTGCCGTTGCCGGCTGCATCCGCTACTACGGTGGATGGGCTGACAAGATCGAGGGCAAGACCATTGACATCGGCCCTGACATGTTCTGCTACACTCGCCACGAGCCCGTAAGTGTTCTGTTGAATCCCTTTATCAACGGTATTCATACTAACCTGCTTTCTTTTCACAGATTGGTGTCTGCGCCCAGATTATCCCCTGGAACTTCCCCCTGCTGATGCTGGCCTGGAAGATTGGCCCCGCTCTGGCCACTGGTAACACCATCGTCCTCAAGACTGCTGAGCAGACCCCTCTGTCTGCCCTGGTCTTCGCCAACCTGGTCAAGGAGGCCGGCTTCCCCCCTGGTGTCTTCAACCTGCTTTCTGGCTTCGGCCGCATTGCCGGCAACGCTCTTTCTCACCACATGGACGTCGACAAGGTCGCCTTCACTGGCTCCACCGGCGTCGGCCGCACTATCATGAAGGCGGCTGCCGAGTCTAACCTGAAGAAGGTGACTCTGGAACTGGGCGGCAAGTCCCCCAACATTGTCATGAACGACGCCGACATCGAGGAGACCATCTCTTGGGTCAACTTTGGCATCTACTACAACCACGGCCAGACCTGCTGCGCCGGTACCCGTATCTACGTCCAGGAGGGCATTTACGACAAGTTCCTGGCTGCCTTCAAGAAGCGCGCCGAGGAGAACAAGGTCGGCGACCCCTTCCACCACGAGACCTTCCAGGGTCCTCAGGTTTCGCAGCTGCAGTACGACCGTATTATGGGCTACATTGATACCGGCAAGACTGAGGGTGCCACCCTTGTCACCGGCGGTGGCCGCCACGGTGAAACCGGCTACTTCATCCAGCCTACCATCTTCGCTGATGTTAAGCCCAACATGAAGATTATGCGCGAGGAGATCTTCGGCCCCGTCTGCGCCATTGCCAAGTTTAAGGACGAGCAGGAGGTCATTGACCTGGGTAACGATTCCGACTACGGCCTGGCTGCCGCCGTCCACACCAGAGATCTGAACACTGCCATCCGTGTCAGCAACTCCATGAAGGCCGGTACTGTCTGGGTTAACTGCTACAACCAGCTGCACCACCAACTACCTTTCGGCGGCTTCAAGCAGTCTGGTATTGGCCGCGAGCTGGGCGAGGCTGCTCTGGCCATGTACACCGAGTCCAAGACCGTCACCATGCGCATCCCCAAGGCTTAAGCGTGGGGTGCCTTGATATTTCGACTGCTTTGTACTCTTTACATGTGTGATGTTAATACTTGGGACGTTATGGGATTTGGTTGCTCTACTTTTTAGGCGTTTTATTTGTTTTTTTCCCTCCCATACTTGGGCGATATCTTTGATCCATTTCTTGTGATCTTTCTAAAGTCAATTTTCTAGCAGATAGTTATAGTTTATTGCCTTTTCTTTACAACCTTTGTGCCAATCTGTTGTCAACTAAAGTGACATGTATGAATAGTAGATTTACATCGTTTTCCTGTATTAAATATAAAGTAGATTGGAGTAGCTCTTGTCCATTTCCCCAATCGTTTCTAGCCCATCTTCTCTCCCCCACCTTGTAGTGGCGAAAACCAAGTAGAAACTTGGAGGCTCTGGAGTGAAGTGACGTCTGGGTGGGGTACGTGTATTCTGCCTGATTTCATGTTCTTGAAGACACAGCAGAATGCCTTATAAGCGTCTATTACTAGTCAACTTTCCAGAAACCGGCCTCGTGGCCTAATGGTTAAGGCGCCAGATTTCGGTCCACGAAAACCTCTGGAGATTCGGGGTTCGAATCCTCGCGGGGTCGTTTCTTTCTTTTTTTCTTCCCCCTGATTTCTCCTACGAACATTAAATCGTCCGTCGTCCTTTTGTTTCCCCCCCTCGCGGCATTGCTACAGGTTTACTTTGTCGTTTTCCTCATCTCGAGGTTCTTTCTTTCTTTTTTCTCCCCCTCTTCTCTTGCACGGCTGTTCCCGCTAGTAGTACCCTCCCTCCCCCGTCTCCATGGCAGCATCTGCCGGCTGCCTGTCATTGTTTCACAGTACTCGGTGACAAATTGCTGTTCTCTACAGTGGGGGGGGGGGCTGTTTTGTTGTTGACTTTTCTCCACGTGAACCCTTGTCGCAAACTTGTCTTGCCTCCTTCTTTGTCGGCGTCTTGTTCCCGACAAACCACCCCGCCATTTCATCCACCACATCCCGCGTTGGTTCTTTTATTTTCTCTTCTCTTCTCTTATCTCTTCATCCTTTTCTTTGCTGCTGCGTCTCTTCACTCTCGGTATAAGACGCCGACGAACACAGAGCGATCACAGGGCAACGTTAAAATACGCGAGCGAAGTTATAGGGGCCTAGACACCTCTCCTCTCTCTCCGCACCAATGGCTTCGTCACACACCGAGGGTAGAGAGAAGTCCTTCTTTGAACTGGAACGAGAAGCTCTAGTCTCGGATATTGCGCTGGTAAGGAAACTGCTGTTGTTGTTGTTGACTCCTATCTACGTCTTTATTCGATAGAGATAGTCTTGCCCATCTTATGTAGTGTATATAACATGACGTCTGCTGACCACTTCTGTCCTGTCTTCCCCTCGCCGTGTAGAGCTTTAACAATGTTCTCACCAACCTGAACAACCTCAACCGTTCTCTGGAGGCTGTCATTGCCGTAAGTAATGCGCAAAGCGCACACTGCCCAAGAACCACACACACACACACACACACACACACACACACACCATCCCAACCCTCTAAACACTGCGCTTTAAGGTATACTTTGCACTGTAACTTCTAACATCCGACCGCGTGCGCAGGTTGGCAACGAGTTCTCCTCCGTTGAAGCCCTCTGGTCGCAGTTCGAGGGCGTGATGGGCAAAGACGACGAGGCCAAGCGCGAGGAGGGCGACGAAAGCAGAGTCAAACAGGAGGATACCGAGGCGTAGCCTGGCCACCGGGAGTAAGTGAGTGCGCTGATATGAACTCGCCCAGGATGTCGGACGGGGCGTCACTGTTGTCCTGGCGCTGGGCAAGTCACGATGCCGTGTGTCCTGGGTACGGCTGGGCACTCGTAGATGAGTGCATGCCAGACACACACACACACCACGACTTGGTGTACATGGTAGATTTACTTTCTTATAATTGTACACTATATGGATGTCTACTCGACTGTGGCACATGGCGTAGATGATCTTCAGTACTAGAAATGGCAAAGCGCAAGATGGATGAGTGCTTGCCAGTTCATCTTCGTACGCTCTTCACTCACAGCACGAGGACGATGCAAAAACAGCAGACAGAACAGGACAGAACAGGACAGGAAAAAAAGAAGATCGAATAAAAAACAAAAAGAGAAAAAGAAAACATATCCCAAGTCTTTCCTGTAAAATGAAAAAAAGCAGTCAAACATTTGAAAAACAAAAAAGAAATCCAAGAGGCATCATTCTTTCCATCCACTCATTCATCCAAAGTCATGCCTCGTGAGTGGGCGCTAGCCACACGACCCTATGAACATTGAAAGCGCCTACAAAAACTGGCACTTTCTCTTCTTTCTCTTGACCTGGCCAACACCAGGAACTGTGCTGGTGTTGTTGCGCGGCAGTTTGGATGACTTGCCGGCCTTGACAAGCTCGGCCTCGAGGGTTTTCCGGTCGTTGGCTACCACGGCATTGATGGCCTGTTCAAAGATTTCATCGACTCCAATCATCTCCTTGCTGCTGCACTCGGCATATTGAGCGCTCATTCTCTTGGCCACAGCCATGCCCTGCTCTTGTGTCACTGGCGTCAAGCCCTGGGTTTTCAGCATCTCAATGCATGACTTCTTGAAGCGGAGATCGGACTTGAGACCAACGAGCACTAGCGGCGTATAGGGGCAGAAATGCAGAACCTCAGGGTACCACTAATCACATGCCAGTTAGTTGGTTGTACTTTTTTCGTCACATGACGGTAGGTGACATATCGCTCTTTGTGCATTTTCTTACCTTGTCAAGAACGTTCTCAAGGGAGTTCGGACAGTCAATAGCGAAGCACACGAATATCAGATCAGTCTCGGGGTAGCTTAGTGGTCTCAAGCGGTCGTATTCCTCCTGGCCGGCAGTGTCCCACAGGGCCAACTCAACGGTCTTGCCAGAGTCACTATGGGTTGGGTATGTGATGTAGTTTTCGAAGACGGTTGGGACATATTTCTAGAGCCAGTGGTTAGAATTTGTGGCTCTATGGCTCATCAAGACGAGCAGTCGGTCTTACCTCTGGGAAGTATCCTTGGCTGTAGCTAATCAAAAGACACGTCTTTCCACATCCACCATCTCCCACGACAACGATTTTCTTGGAAAAGGCTGGGCCTTCGGTGACCTGTGTGTTGTCGGATTGGCGATCACTGGATGAGCTCATGGTGGTACTAACAGTTCCCTCGCTGGACCGTGTGCGCTGATCTTGTGAGTTGTTGTGGGTGTGGTGTTGGGACTGGGACTGGTGTTGGGAGTGTTGGTGTCGGTTCTCCATATAGCGCGATTCGGTAGGCTGGGCGTAGTGAGAGTTGCGCTGCTGGTACGAGGTCATAGCTGGGCGAGAAGGACAGAAAAAGGACACTCAAAGCTGCTTTATTTGTCGAGTTTGGTAAGAGGGGAGCGGCAAGGCGGTGTTGCTGTAGCAAATGGGACAGAAAGACAAGATTGCAGACGAGAAAATCCAAGTTCTTTGCGGGTTCCGACTTCTCTAGGGAAGGTGTATTGTATCGTAAGGGTATTTCTTTTTTAGTTGGAGTGAGTTCAGCCTTGTAGTTGTTGCGAGCCGACTTGACTTGACAGTGGCGTTTTTTTAGACGGAGGAGGTGAATGGCAGTGGGAGAGGAGAGTGTGCGAGAAAGACCGAGGCGAAAAATTGCGAGGCAGAGGACGTGTTGTTGTCGAAATTAGGCCGCTGTGGTTATAGTCTTGTTGTGTTGTTTGTTGTGTTTGTTTGTATGCTGCGCTGTTTCGTCTGGAGGCAAGAGGACAAGGCCGTCCGTCGGGTACGGTACAGCGTGGGAAAGACAGTGAAGCTGAGAGCCTTGTCTGTGCCAGGCTCGAAGGGGATCGGGATTGCAGTGCAGTGAAGCGGATGGACAGGAAGCAGGAAACGAGAGAAGCCACGAGATTGATAGAATTCCAGTGGTAGGGCAAAGGCGTTGGAGGCAGAAAAAAAAGATTAACAAGAAGAATTGGAAGCTGTTTGTCGATGTCAAACCGAGCCAGGCCAAGAAGGGGGTAAAGCGATGAGGAGTAGAAAAAAAGAAGAAGCGAGCGAGCGATAGAAGCGAAAAGAAGAGTAAATTGGAATGCAAGCAAGCACGACGGCGGCGATACGTGATGCAGTGAATGATCTATATAGACAGACCACGTTGTAAATAGAAGGCCAGAGAATAAAGAGCAAACGGGAAGATAAAAGAAGAGGAGCAGATAGAAGAGAGGGCAAGAGGGCAAGAGGGCAAGAGGGCAAGAGGGCAACGTGAACAGCCAATCAAGCAATCAATCTTCAGCTTGTTGTTTGTTTTTGCAGCTACCTATTGCAGGATGGGAAAAAGCACAGAGACAGACAGAGGCAGGGTCGCCTTCAGTTAGAGGCTAGCAACCAAACAGGCCAGTTAAAGGGCAGATGTGAAGGCTTAGCAGAGAAAATATCAATTCATAGAGGCCGTCCTGTATTGAAACACCAGAAAGTTCTGAGGAGCCCAGCAATCAAGTAAATAGTTGGCCGGGCAACGCCGTTGTCCATTTAGCGCTCATCCCACTTATTTGAGCTTCAAAGCTCCATTCTCCTCTTCCGACAAAACACAGCCTTGCGCAAGCTGAAAAAAAAAAAAAAAAGAAAGGTGCATAAAAAGGAGAATAAAGGGCCAACTCCAGAGCGCATGCTCCACATATCTGAAGTAGCACGGCTGCCCCACCAACAAGGATGCCATGGAGTTATGCATGCTGGCAGTCGGTGGCAGCTGACCTCAGTAGCAGCTGGCCGCGGGCCATTGGCAGAGGGCGGGCCATTGGCAGAGGGCGGGCTATCATCACAATCACAAGCTTCACCAATGAGGCAGCAAACCAGAGCGTATTTCGTGCAACTCCAGAACCCTCCAATATAGTACTACCTGAAACTGCCGCACATAGACAGATATACAGATGCATAATATTTCATCCCCACGCTTGGTGACGCAGCCGGTAAACTGGTCGCTGACTCCACTTATTGGATAGAGTGTAGTCAATTTTAGTCACCTCAATAGTTGCGATCTTAGTTTGCAGCCGCTCTGCTGCCTTGGG
The DNA here is from genome assembly GCA_038407185.1 of Chalaropsis ovoidea. Taxonomy (NCBI): domain Eukaryota; kingdom Fungi; phylum Ascomycota; class Sordariomycetes; order Microascales; family Ceratocystidaceae; genus Chalaropsis; species Chalaropsis ovoidea. The sequence goes on along the minus strand of JAXHKQ010000015.1, from coordinate 37,415 downwards.
CAGAACTACATATATGACAAGAGAACCCGCTTCTCTTCCGAACTTTTTGTACTGTTTGCCAGCCAACACAGATTTTTCTCGTGCATCCCTTTGTCACGGATCCCTTCATGATCATCCGCCAAAAGTCTTGCGTTGCTCGCTGCGAACTCAAAGTACCCTGACCAACTGCCAACATCACCCCACGCCCCGCCGTTGTCTCACTCTCTTCACCATATACACCACCAACGATCACTATCCAGCCCATCTACATCACCGCGCTTTTCATATTGCCTGCATAATGTCGGCCTCTCGCATCTCTCCGCAGGACTATGTGACTCTCGTCTCTGGCGACGGCTACGAGTTCGTTGTCGCCCGGAAACTCGCCCGGCTCAGCCCTGTTATCAACGGGATGCTGGAGCGGAATAACTTCCAGGAGGCTATTACCGGTGTTTGCGAGTTTCCCGAAATTAGGTATGTTAGTTGAAGCCGGGCTGTGCCTTTGTCGCTGCCACAGACACCCCCTATCAACACCCCTATCATGGCCGCCATCCACTACGTCTGCATGACGCAAATATATCCCACCAAATGACCGTTAGCTGACTCTATCATCACAGCGGGATTATCCTCGAGCTCATCGTGGACTACTTCCACTACTGGTACCGTTGGAAGGACCACGACGGTGATGTTCCCAACATGGACATCCCTGTTGAGCTCTGCCTCGAGCTTCTAGTTGCTTCCGATTATCTTGGTCTGGACTGTAAGCTTTCATCCCATTCATATATTTGATTACACACAATCAGAATTAAAACTTGCTAATATGTGCATCTCGCCAGCCTCTCGCCAGCTGGCGGCCAGTACGGCTTAGCTGAACCAACACATTGTTCTGCTCCAATTTATCTGGAGAATGATGACAGTCTAAAAGTGATTTAGTTGCAGCTAAAATAACATGCACAGCGTTGTCTTTCTTCCATAAAACATTGAATCAAGTCCCTAGCATATATAAGGCGGTGAAGTGTTCATGATGTTGGTTGCTGCCGTCAAAGTCTAACTAGCACTAACATAACACACCATTCTCACTGTGCTGTATTTCTGACGTTACACATGGCCATGACATGACGCCCGGTCCTCATAGTGGACTCTAGTGATCACCATCTTCCGCGTCCGCGCCCACTGCCACCGCCGCCACGGCCACCACCACCACCACGACCTCCATTTCCATTCCAACCACCTCTCCCTCCTCGTCCGCCTCCCCGTCCGCCTCCCCGTCCGCCTCTGTTTCTGCCCCGAGAGCCGCCTGAAAACTTGAAATCACTAGGTCTTGGCCCCGCCTGCTGTCGCTCAGCGCGTTCCTCCTCAGATGCGTCCCATTGGTTTGGAATGGCAAGCAACTCGCAAAACTTGGATGTTTGGGGATTGGTGTACTCGAGCGGGAGGTCTTCGACAACCTCTGGTTCTCCAGCAACATGGACCGGAGCTGTGACCTCAAAGTTTTCAGGGACGTCCAGGAGATCCTTGTCGACAATGTTCTTCTGAACCCACTCCTTCTCGGCTTCAATGAGCGGAATGTACGCCTCCTCGCCAAGATCCGGCGGGTTTTCGGCTGATGGATCGCCAATCTTGATATGCTGGGCAAACACACGGTTGATGGCTAACCATTCAGGGTCGTACTGCAGTTTGAAGCGCGAACCTATAGTGCCATTAACTACCGGCGGGTGTAGTTCGAGTTGTTCCCCATGGAAAGGAGAAATATCAAGGAGTTGCAGGAAATGACGTCCAGGAAGACATTTATCCAATGCCAAAAAGCGAGTCTCGGTGTTGGGAATCGTCTTGGGAACGGGTTGGCCGGGCGTCTTTCGCTGGCGAGGAGCAGACGTGGTGGTGGTTGAAGGCGCTGCAAATGAAGCCGGAAGCTGGGCGCGAATGTTATCATCAACTGGTCCTTTAGTTTCCTGGCCTGTGGTTTCAGTAGTGGCAGTCGTCTGAGTAGTAGTCGGCTCGGACACAGCCGCCGGAGACTCCGTATCCGAGTCCATATCGAGATCGATTTCGTCATTGTTGCTCACGACAACTGGTGCTGTGACAGTTGTAGGTGCATCATGCACAGCATCTTCTTGCTCCTTCGGCTCAGGCGCAGGCTCATGCTTCTTCATGGCTACGAATTTGCAATGCAAGTGCGCCGAGAACCAGTGAGGAGGACGCAGTCTGTCCATGACATATGTAGCAGCAGGGTTACCAAGAGTTCCGTCCTTTGACTCTTGCTCGAAATATGGCTTGAAACGGAATAACTGGTTGGCATTGCCGCTCCACTCCACGCCCCGTGGCCAGTCGTGGCTCAAGCCAACGTCGACTTGGGAGCGCATGAGCAGAAGCCGCCGCACGTCAATCTCACGCACGTGGTAGAACGACTTGACGTCATCTCCGTTGAACGGGAGGCGCTCGAAATGTGTCTTTTGGTAGTCGCGGCCCTTCCAAATGCCGCTCAGTCCGGCGATGCGTATAGGCCCGAGGCGGAGGACGTTGGCAGCGCCCATGTAGTAGATATTCGGCGCGGCCCATCCACCATGGAAGAGCTCCCAGAGGTGATTGCTGGCTTCGTGGTTCCCGGCGATGAAGAGTGTAAGATATGGTGCCTTGCGGATGCCGCTATAGTACTCATGGAAATCGCCCAGTTCACGGTATTTGACCGGCACCGACATGGCATTCAGATCTCTGGGATTGCGAACGGCCTATCAGAGGATCCATTAGTAAATATTTCAAGAACCAAGGGCGGTTGGGCGTACCTGGAAGTCTCCTCCGATGATCAGCAGGTCGATGCCATCCCAATTGCGCTTCGCACACGAGGTTTTCACAGACTCGTAGATGGCATTGAGGGTACCGTGGCCCTATTCACACATGTATTAGTATATTGCTATCGCAGTAGGACCTCTGAGAGTTACTCACGCAGCCCTCGACGGCCACTCTCACGCCTTGGCTTTGCAATAGTTTGACAGCTACTTCTGCCATTTTTGTAGGACTTGTTGATGTGCGTTTGTTTGTTGTTTGGTGGAGATTTGGTACCAAGGTTAATTGCAGACGACGCTTTTTTGGTGATAGGTTACTTGCAAGTTCCACATAAAACACACTCTGGAGCAGCACATCAACACATTTCTTGTCTTCTTGTCTTCTTATCCAACTAAATCGCCTAATATCAAAGACAATTCAGTTCGGCCATCATATTTCCCATCACCACATCACATATCGGCTCATATTCAACTTGATTTCTTGTTCTAACCCTAAGATACACCTGAAAGGCGGTGAGACCCGGCAGAAACATTCATCTCGCAGGAGCTGATAGAGCAATCCAAAAATCTGGTGCCAAGGCTGTGATCGCGACAAGCTTGACTTCGGCCTTATCCACCAATCCCCAACCAGCCGCAAAAATGAGTGTACGTTCGAGAGCGCAAACGCCCCAGAGAGGCATGGCCGACACATACTAACAACAATTGCCGATAGGTCGCACCGATAAACCCCCGCCCCATGCTCCAGGAGCTGTACGTTACCCCCTCCTCTATCCCACCAGATGAAAGATGAAAGCGCGCGAGCAGTCACCGCCTCGATGCCATAGCATATGCGCCGAGGCTGCTTCAAGCACACCCAGACACGTTCATGTCTAACCAAGTTGTGCCAATAGGATCAGCAAGGACATTGTTGTCCGGCTCAAGTGGGGGGAGACCGAGTACAAGGGCCGTCTGGTGTCTATTGACTCGTACATGAACATCCAGCTCAGCGGCGCGCAGGAGTTCATCGACCAGAAGAAGACCGGCGATCTCGGCGAAGTTCTGATCCGGTAAGGCTCCCTGTCTGTCCGCAGCTCTACAAGACACGTCCATTCTAACCTCATTCCGACCTTGTAGGTGCAACAACGTTCTCTGGATTCGCGGCGCCGACCAAGACTCTTCGAAAGACGTCAAGATGTCAGATTGAACACACAGAAACCCCGATTACGCTCTTGTTTTTTGTCCTTGAAACGAAATGATATGGTTCTTTATGGGGGGACGGCCCTCATGACAGTGAAGCAAGCAACTCCCATGTCAGGATGCGCCCGCTCATTCATCTGCCTTCTCCTACGTCATCTTTCTTGATATCACACATCACGTCTTGTCTTTCCTGTTTTATAGATTCCAGCTTTCTGTATACGCAACCCAAAATGTGCAACCTTGTTCTTCCTACCTTCGGAGAACCATTCTGTCAAGAACAGTGGAGGACTTTGTGTCCGCTCTCTATACTGCACAAAAAAGAAGTCTGGAAGATTACCTATCATCATGCGTTGGAGGCAAAAAGAAATGCCAAAAATTGAAGCTCCCCATCTGGGAATCGAACCCAGGTCACCTGCGTGACAAGCAGGTATGATCACCACTACACTAATGAGGATGTTGTTATGATAGCGATCTTCATATTACCCTATACAAAGAGTCTGCAAGGCACGTTTGTGTAACACCATCTCCAGAAACATCACTAACACCCAACTCAGTTTCTCTCATATCTCAAATGCCTCGAGGTTATAACGGAAATAAACAAAACTTTTAAACAATGCAGTGCTAGCGAGTGATCCTAGACCCTCCACCGGTAAGCCAATGTTGGTGGGGGTTGTGCAAAGTCCCCCATTATTCTTTGCGCCTCTATTATATCATCCACCTCACATCAAGCAGGCTACGTCGTAGCTGCTGCATAGCTCTGAAGTGGCGATCTTGATTCTTTGGTTCTCGCCAATCCACGTGTATGCCTCGACTTGCCACTCATACCACACCTTGGAGTCGTTGGTCTGGCGCCACATGAACACTTCGATCTCCGAGTCGGCAGGGAAATCGATCGGTTTCTATACGCCGGAGTATTAGAATGGGGTACAGGGAGGCAGATAACGACGACTGGGGAAGCACTTACAGCGAGGGGGAAGTAGATGGGGAACCATGAGATCATGTCCTTGCTCTTCTTGTCAATTTGCTCCGGCAGGATGCTGATTTCGATCTCGGTCGGCTCACCCATCTGCTTTTGGTACAAGGTAGACTCAAAATAGCCACCCAAGCCATGGACAACGCCCTTATTGCGTGCAACAAAGGTGAGATGGCACTGCCGGTAGTTGTGATCGTTGACACCCGCAGCACCCGCCATACTACCACCACCGCCGCCAATCACACCGCCGGATTTCCGGGCTTCGATGAGAGCGAGGGTGGTTTCGGGAATGGGATGCGAAAATTCCCAAGTCTGCTGGAAACGGGCATGACCGGGGACACCTTGGTCACACACAAAGTCGTGCGAGTATAGTTGCACCACGTAAGGTGTGCTGAATGCGTGGGGCTCAACAGGCACCTTGTTGTGCAGAATATCTTGGTGTAGCTTGGGGGCAGATAGAGGTGTCAAGTGCGCGGTGTATGAATGAGGGATAGAAATACCGTGAGGCTTAGCCAAGACGTGCTGGATTCCATCAAGACACTCGGGCGAAAGCTCGTTGTCACCGAAGGATCCCAGCAGCTCCGAAACCAGGATGTCAATTTTGCCATACGTAGGGTTCTCGGGAGTAGACTCGGAGAGAAGCGGGCCTTTCCACGCGCGCATGTCCGTCTTGACAACGGTCACCTGACGCTCCCAGACAAGCTCGTTCTGGCGAAGGAGGTACACATAGGCATTGGGGTTCTTTTCAACAGCCCATGCCTCAATGGGCACACCAGTGGCCTTGCTGGCACGCAGAGCGCGGGTGACGAGTGGGCCACGGCCAGAGCCAGCCACAGCAACGACAACAGCGCCAGACTTGGAGGACGTGGGCTTGTTCAAAGCCTTCCATTCAGTCAACGCTTCAACCAGGGCAGCTTCATACTGGTTATACTTGACCGGGTCGCCCTCAAAAACTTCATAAGTAGCAGACTCCAAGTTATCGGAGAGAGGTTGAAGAGGGGATTGGAGCCAGTCTTGGAAGCCAATGAGAGTGCTGTTCTCAAGATCTGAGTAGGGAGCCTGCTGAGATTCAACCCAATGCATGTATGAGATGAAGGAACTACCCGTTGACTTCTTCTGGTCGGCTTTCTGACTAGCATCTTTGACGGAGTCGGCCAGTGTAGGGAACTCGGCTTTGGACAGAGCATCACTAGGCTCTCCAGTCGCAAGATCCAGACCAACATCACAAAGCAGAACCCAAGGCGCCGTCTTGAGACGCATGTAGCTAAAAATCAACTCTTGATGATGTTTTGAGAGCGAAGGGAAGCCTGCTTTGTTGGCCTGGAATGTTTTGGGGCTCATAGAAATGAAGTTCAGAGGCTCAGCAAACCAGCGAGTCTGGAGGCCCTTCTCGGCCATGACTTTGGGGATGCGGACACCTGAAGTTTGGTTAGTCATGATGGAAACGGAGTGAGCATAACAAACGTAGCGAACTTACCAACAAAGAGACGAGGATTGTAGTCACAGAAGGTGCGGACGAAGTGCCATGAGTCCCAAGCACTGAAAAGCGCAATGTCGGATGTCTTTTCCGCCGCAGACTCGCTTCCATGGACAGCTTCGGTGAGAGACAAGGTAGAATCATCCAGGCCAGGCTCCCGGTACATGGGCATGTGGATTGTGATTTGCTGGCGGCTAGCCACCGTCAAGGCCTCACGAACAGCACGAGCATACTGGGCAAGGCCCTGGTTCGCCTTTCCTCTGGCAGAGTCCTGTCTAGGGCCAGGAATGACCAGAGATCTCACGCCGCACCAGGTAGCATAGGCAAGCTCCAGGTTCAGAACCTGGCGAGAGATGTTGGCGACCACCGGGTCAGAGGAGCCGAGATCGATCCAGGAGCTGGTGCAGGCGCTGTATGTGCTGACACTGAAGCCTGGGAACAGAGAGGTGTCCTCGGTCGTCAAGGGGGGGATGATGGGGTCGGGGATGGCAGCAGTGAGCTCGGCAGTGGCGCTGCCGTTGATCTCTTTTAGAGACTCAAGATGGGCCTTGACAAGATCAGTGACCCGCTGACGAAAATGAGAGTTTGTGATGGGCGATGTAAGATATGAAATCTAGACGAAACGTTAGTTACACTTTTCGATGAAGCAAGTAGTGGGAAGGCAGCTCACGCCGAGATTGACGGCTTTGCCATACTGAAGGTCGTTCAGCGGCTGCTCAAGCGTAGAGTCATGGTAGCCGAGGATAATTCTGGGCCATGTAGGCTCCTGTGTCTGATTGTAAGCCATGTCTACAGTGATAGCTTTGTGGTGGAAAAGCTACGTTGAGAATAGGGCGACCTTGATGTAGTTCACGGCATTTGCAGGTAATAACTACAGCCCACCGCGGGGCATTGGAATAGCGAAGGATTTTCTATTAGGGTTAGACATGGAGCTTCAGCAGGATCAACCCAGGTCGCGACTCGATTTTGGACCACTGGTTTGTGACGTGGGTTTCTCTATATGGGTTGTGCAGATAGTCTAGCCAGATAGTGAGCAAAGGCAAGTATTCACGGTATCATGGTCAAGACATGTATGAAGAGGCCTTGCTGTGTGTTCAGTATAGTTGATTAGTTGTCTTAACCAAGACCTGGACCCCATTACGAAGATCCAGGCCCCTGTATTGGATGCACACTGTATTCAAACACACTGTATAACAAAAAGGAGCCCTGTACACTCACTAACAATCCCCAAATACAGTGCTAATAATGTATGGGGCACGTGTCTTATCGATACTCAGATAAGAATCCCTCCCTTATCTCAAGGCTACTGAACTTTTTTTTCTTCCCAAGTTGCTTGTGATGGTCTCTTGTCAACCTCAACTTGTTACCGGCCAGCCTCGTCTCTGCCTTTAATCTTTCTTTCGTGATTGGCTCACTTGTTTTTTAGGACTTGCTTGCAACTGTTCCCACTGTTTGTCTGTCCGTATCCCACACGCCCCTCTCATTCTTTTGTTCTTCGCATATCCCACCTATCCAAGGCGTACCTGATATCCGGCATTCCACACTTGCAACAATGGTCGACAAGACGAGACGCTCAGCAGAGGACGAAGACTCTAACGTCTCCCGCAAGAAGATCCGCACCACAACAGACTCATCCGAAAAGCCCAATCCGTACCTGGACCACATGAAAGACGACCTGATCACTTCTGGCACTGCCTTCGAGGGCATCGAGCCCCGCAACACCACCGCCAAGCAGGCCGAAAAGATCGAGGATCTACCTGATAACCCGTTCAACGGCGAAGAGCACACCCAGCAGTACTTTGCCATTCTCGAAAAGCGCCGCGATCTGCCCGTCCAAAAACAGCGCCAGGAGTTCCTCAACAAGTACCACTCGACGCAGATCCTCGTGTTTGTTGGTGAAACTGGTTCCGGAAAGACTACCCAGATCCCCCAGTATGTCGTGTACGATGAATTGCCGCAGCTCAATGGAAAGATGGTTGCCTGCACGCAGCCTCGTCGTGTTGCTGCCATGAGTGTTGCTTCGCGTGTCGCCGATGAAATGGACGTCAGACTCGGTGAGGAAGTCGGTTACAGCATTCGTTTCGAGGACAAGACCTGCCAGTCCACAGTCCTCAAGTACATGACCGACGGTATGCTTTTGCGCGAGGCCATGCACGACCCCGACATGTCTCGCTACTGCTGCATTATCCTCGATGAAGCCCACGAGCGCACGCTTTCTACCGATATTCTGATGGCCCTGCTCAAGCAAATCTCCATGCGCCGCCGCGACCTGAAGATCATCATCATGTCCGCCACTCTTGATGCGGAAAAGTTCCAAAAATACTTCAATGACGCTCCGCTACTTGCGGTTCCCGGTCGCACCCACCCAGTCGAAATCTTCTACACTCCCGAGCCCGAGAGAGACTATGTCGAGGCTGCCATCCGGACCGTTCTTCAAATCCACGCCTCTGAACCCGAGGGTGATATCCTCCTCTTCCTCACTGGTGAGGAGGAGATTGAGGACGCCTGCCGCAAAATCACCATTGAAGTCGACCAGATGATTCAAGAAATCGGCGCTGGCCCGCTGGTGGTATACCCCCTGTACGGTACTCTGCCTCCCCAACAACAACAGCGCATCTTCTCCAAAGCCCCTGCCCCCTTCAAGCAGGGTGGTAGACCAGGCCGTAAGGTCATTGTGTCGACCAACATTGCCGAGACCTCACTTACCATCGACGGCATTGTGTACGTCGTGGATCCCGGCTTCAGCAAGCAGAAGATTTACAACCCCCGCAACAGAGTCGAGTCATTGCTGGTCTCCCCCATCTCAAAGGCCTCCGCCCAACAAAGAGCTGGTCGTGCCGGTCGTACCAAGCCTGGAAAGTGCTTCCGGCTGTACACTGAGAACGCGTACAAGAAGGAGCTTATCGAGCAGACGTATCCCGAGATTTTGCGTTCCAACCTGGCCAATACCGTCCTCGAGCTGTTGAAGCTTGGTGTTGAGGATCTGGTGCATTTCGATTTGATGGATCCCCCTGCACCTGAGACGATGATGAGGGCTCTGGAAGAGCTAAACTACCTCGCCTGCTTGGATGACGATGGCAAGATCACTCCCCTGGGCGGCCTGGCATCCGAGTTCCCTCTGGATCCTTCTCTAGCCGTCATGTTGATCTCATCCCCCGAATTTCAATGCACCAACGAAATCCTTTCCATCACGGCCCTTCTCTCCGTCCCGCAAATCTGGGTGCGGCCTGCCAACCAGCGCAAGCGCGCCGATGACATGAAGGCCCAGTTTACGCACCCCGATGGCGACCACCTCACGCTCCTCAATGCATACCACGCGTACCGTGGCGCAGCCATGGACTCCTCGGTTGATGTCAAGAAGTGGTGCCACGAACACTTCCTATCTTACCGCCATCTGATGAGTGCCGACAACGTGCGCACGCAGCTGAAGCGTCTCATGGAGAAGAACGACATTGAGTTTATCACCACGCACTTTGATGACGAAGCCTACTACGTCAATATCCGCCGCGCCCTGCTCTCCGGCTTCTTTATGCAGGTGGCCATGCGCGATTCCTCGGGCAAAGTGTACCGCACCGTCAAGGACGACCAGTCAGTGCGCCTGCACCCGTCTACCGGCCTCAAGGTGGAGTACGACTGGGTCTTGTACAACGAGTTTGTACTCACCTCTCAGCAATACATCAGAACAATCACCGGCATCAAGCCGCAGTGGCTGCTGGAGCTCGCACCTGCGTACTATGATCTGGAGGAGATCAAGGCTGGTGATATGCGCCAGGCTCTGGTGCGTGCTAGTCATACCATGAAGCGCAAAGAGGCTCTGAAGCGCAAGAGCTAGAACTGGTTAGTGAAAGGGTTTCGTATGGGAGAGGGTTTTGCGCTATATTTATTCTTCTTTCTCGAGTTATGTATTCAGCTGCTGTCATGTTTCATGTTTCGCATGAGGGTTCTTGTTCAGGAGCCAAAAGTTAGATCACTTATATGAACATTATCTATTTTCAAGATAGCACGTCAACTACGAAGTTTGCTGTCCATGTATCAAGCAAGCACTCTAATTATGTTTAGTTCGTATACTGCGGAACACAAACACCGGAAATCAAGGTGTAGAAACTAAAGATTCATTCTTTACTTGTATAGTCTGGGGGAAACTATAAAATAGATCTAAACAAATGAAAACAAGACCAACCGATAGTCTGGCCACCCTAAACGCCGGCCGATTCTTTCCTCGAGATATCCGAAGTTCGCAAACGTAACAAAAACAAAAGACCGAAGGTCAAGACGAACGAGGAAAATGAAAAATGAGCTGATACAAAAGATGCCATAGTGAAAGAAAAACTTCAGGAGACAAGGGACCGACGTCATTGAGGGTCGTCAGTCCTAGGACAGAGAGACGAATCTCTAGACTGGGGCGGAGTGTGGATATTGCAGTGCTATAGTGATTCTGAGCGTGTTGAACTTGGAGCTTGAAGCGGACGCGTCTGAGGTCACGACCACGAGATCATATAGATACAGAAGGAGTCGGATGAAGGGTGTATAAAGGCAGCAGAGTTACCCGTAATGGATGTCGTCCAAAAGTAAAGCGAACTGCGTGTTTCTGGGTGCTGTGGTTGCGAGTGACACTGAAATCTATAGGGTAAGGTGGCGAGGGAAAAATAAGTAGCCCCGTGATAGTAGCGCCGAGAAAACTAGGATCACAGTACATCAGGGAAGATTTCAGTTGGACATGGTGACCTGAAAGGGAGCCATGAACTGGCGCCAGTCGATGGCAGCCCCATACCGAGAATTTACATCCAAAGTATAGCTGAACGAAGCTTATAAACATCTGGGAACTAGACTCAGTTGGTCCGGATCAAAGGAAACCGTGGCCCAAGGAAGCGTAGCATACCCGTCATTATAGCTAAAGTTAATGACAAGAGGATATCGCTACCAATTGGATCAAGTGTCATGATCGGCAGTCTTATAGCCGCAAGGGAGCCGAAATAACGCTAGAAACGATTGCTGAGCTCGGGAGAATCAATCAGTCAACCTTCCAATGGTTGGAGTTTTCGCCGCCGAGATATAATTCAAAGGCATAGAGTGATATCACACCAATAACATTGGTCCAACGCCACACACTGCCTTCTGCATCTCCGGCTCTGAGAGTCCAACCGTCAGAGTCATCGCTGGCAGAAAAGTGTTGAAGCAGCAAGCTGGTGTAGATGGCGATGAGGAAGGAGGGCGAGAACCACGAAAGGAACCCAAGAACTCTGTTGGCACCATCGGCTGTATCTTCAAAAGCGTCTTCATCCAGCGTGGCCCGAGAACCACTCTCACGGAAGGCAGGAATAATTCGAGTGGCGCAATAGAAAACAATGGTGCGGTAGGTCAACGAGATCACAACGGATGGCGTAATGGTCTGGAAGGCGGCGTAGAGCAGGGCGAAAAATGAGTGTACAGCAGCAGGTAGGGAGCCAATGATGTGCAAAAAGGTCGAGTATGACGCCATGATAATGGGAGGCAGTGGCGGAAATTCTGGTTGCAAAGGATGCTCGACAAAGACCTCGTGCGAAGGTAGATAATCCGTGAAGATCTGGTAGATGCACAGAACAACGTAGGCAAACAGAAGAGAGGCTTCAACCACATTGCCTTTGCCGCTGGTGATTCCATAACCGCCCAGGAAGATGGCTGTAGTCATGGTAACACCGATAAAGGAAGCGTCGACCGTAGTAATTTGAGGGAAGTTGACTACTCGCCAGAGGAAGTAGCCAGAGCTGCCGAGTATCGAGCCGGAGATAACAAGGAGAACAATCTAAAGTTGGGGTTAGCATAAGATTGCAATCGGGACGAAAGGCTCATTGGGGTGAGCGGGGACTATACTGAGACTTACCATCCAAGTATCGCTACGGCCACGGTTGACCAGCCATCTCGTCATCTGACCAGCAGTCTGAATCACAAGTAGACTACAGAAGCCCTCGAGTAGCTGGAAGACGGGACTGGAATATCTCAGCGTAGTGTCCCAGCTTCCCAGCGCAACGGTCTCAACCAAACCACCCTCGCCAAATACATAGCCAGACCAGGTATCAGCCTCGCCGCGGGCAAGATTCCGGTCTGCCAGAATTGCAGAGCCAGCATCGACAGCAAACGTGCTCAGGGCCCAGATGAGTAGCGAGGGAATGGCCACCCACTGCGACAGACGAATGGCATTGGTGATAGTCCAGCGCACGCGCGACTCCGGTGGTGTGACAAGGCGGAAGACTGAATAGAGGAAATAGAAGCTGAAGAGCGCAAGACTATAGGCCAAGCCACTATCCTTCCCACCCACATCAAAGGCTATCGGGATCGACAACACGATGCTGAGCAGGAACAACGCGCTGAAGATGATGCGAAAGAACCACAGCATCTTGACGGGGCGTATTGAAGCAGCTAGCCCTGGGGTTGGGTTGTCAAGGGCGTTTCAAAGGTGTTCGATCGGATCGATTCGTACAGTCTCGTTACCCGGATGCTGATGGTGGCGGGCAGCCAGGGCTGTATCAATAACGTAAGACTTATTATTGGATATCTCGAGGGCGAATAGAAGCCAAGACGATTATTGTGCGGTGTTCGGCGGCAGCACTGTAGAGATCGGAAAAATGTAGTCGAGGACGACGATGACGACGACACGGTCGCAGATTGGGAGAAAGCAAAAGACCGGCCACGGGGGAATAAAACGCTATATGAAGCCGAATAGGTTCAAGGTCCAAAGCCGACGTCGATAGAAGCTTGGTCGAAGGGTTGTTGTAGAACCAGCGCTAAAAAACGGTGACTTGGTCTGGACAGATGTTACATATGGACGTACGCCAATGTATATAAATAGGGTGCGCTGACTTGGAAGCTTCTGGCTTCTGATTGTGCTTCGTTTTTGTGTCGGTGTGTCTGTGTGCGTATGTGTTGTGCTGTCAAACAATAGCTCGAATTAACCTTTGGGGAGGAGGGGGCAGTTCTTAATGCAAATGCAGTAAAATGTCACGGGCTGAGCTGGACAGATCAGTGGGTGAAGAAGTAAAGCAAAGCACAAGCCAATGGAGAGGAAGAGGAAACAGGATCAAGAGACAACCACTGCATAGAGTTGACCCGGCAAACTTCCGGTGTCCTAACCCTAACCCTAATGCGGCAAATTATCGCATTCGGGAACAGCGCGCGACCTCAACAAAGAAGATGAGCTTGAGTGTCATGAGCTAGCCAAACCAGAGGAAAGCAGAATACAAGACACTAACGATTGTGACCAAACTATACAAAAACAGCGGGGACATAAGCTCGACAGCCCGTCGGAACAGCTATTCATGTGGCAGCAGGAAACATGTAATCGTTTGTATGTATGCGTGTGCATGCGTCTGCACGTGTCTGTCGAGTATAACATAATATAATGCGAAATATAATAATAAGCCCTCACCAAGGGCAAGCTTGAACGTTGCTTAGACTGGCTTTCCCAGAGTGTCCAGCCCGCGTAGCCGGGCTGCATTGAACTCGCCCATGCAGTACTCATATGTGAGCATTGTCACTGTGGCTGCCGGGACTGCCCGCATCATGTTTGTCCCAAGACCGGCATAGAACGCCCTCCAGCCCTCCTCGTGCAAGATGGTGCGAAATGTCTTGATAACGCCGCGATACTTGACCGGCGGGCTTTCTGACACAATGCCACCAACCGGGGTCACGGTCGACGCCACAGATCTGCGTTGAGTTTGCAGTCTAGTCCGGAGAACCTCGTGTGGATAGGTGGCTGTACTGGCCATAATCTTGGAGATTACAGACGCAGCAAGCACGCCCAGCCAGGGATTGTGTTCTTGCTCACCGATCTCGCCGGTTGCAGAGGCCGAAGCCATTCCAAAGCCAGTAAACTTCACCCGCAGATACTCATAAGCCGGGAACTGTACAGCAACATGGGCCAGACCCAGCAGGGCAGGCGTCAAGCCAGAGTAGAAAGAACGAAAGCCTTCAGTGGTGTACATCTTGTAAACAGCATCGAAGCTTGATCGGTAGTGCCATGGCGTGTGAGATGGAGAATGGATTGGTGGGAAAGATCCATTGGGCTTGGAAGCGGCCGATAACGCACTGATGCTTTGCGACATCAGCCGGGTCTTGATGACCCAGATGGGATTGGTTGCGACAGTACTACAGCCACCCGCTATTATGGATGACCAGAAACTGACAAAAAAGTCGTGGTCTGAGCAGTTAGCAGCAACATCTTAACCCACAGAGAGACGGTGAAAACCTACCAGTATATTCTCTTAGTCTCGTTTTGCTCTTGTTATAGACCGTGAACCACACTGCCCACGTAGGGAGATAGCCAAATACGATCGGGCCAAGACCGCGGTACAGACCCCGCACCCCCTCCTCACGCAATATCACCTTGGCTGTGCCTATTAAGCCATTGTACACTTTTGGTCGTGTCGCATGTGGACTTCCTCCTACACCTGCTGCTGTCATGAAGCCGCCTTGGGCCTGAAGCTTGGTCTTGATGACATCGAGGGGGCACGTGACGATGCCAGCCGTGAAGCCGCCTAGAGCACCAGAGAGGGCATTGAACTGGGCGTCGGAAGCGCGTAGTGCGAAGCGGTCCAGGATTGAAAGGCTCTGTAATTGTGTGGTGGTTGCAGATGATGACGCCGAGGGACTCATTGCCGAGTGATCAGAGGTCGTGGGTGCAAATTGCTGAGCTTCGTCATGGGCCATTCGGTCGGCGGATACGGGGGGTCAGAATTGATTGGGTAGGATGAAGGAGAGTATCGTGGGGGAGGCCTTGAGGGGGGCGATGTGAGCCAAGGGACAGAAGGGACAGTACGGGTTATCGCGGGTTGTTGGCGGTCGGGTATCGGATCCGAAGTGGGAGTTGGTGGTCGGCGGCGGCTCAAGAGACGACTCTGAGAATGGTCATGGAAGAAACCCGAAGAGGTCCCGCGCGGCCCCGGCACTTGTGACTATGTTCCAAGCCGCCAGCCGTTCGCCTCGCAGGAGATTGGGTGGGTGGGTGGGTAGGAACAAACGAGACAGCGGAGGCGAAGACCTTGAGCAAGCAGGCAAGCCGATGCGATGGATGGCTTCTAAGCAAAGCTTATCGGCGATGGGCAGCAGGCAGCGGGCCGCGGGCGATTGGTAATGCTGGCGTTGTTCGGCGCAGGGTGGGCTGTTTCGAGAAAGCCTCCTGTTTGCGTATTGTGGGTGTCGGAATTGTTCCAAGTAAGCCGGCCGTGTGCTGTCGTTATTGCAGGTCCGGAGAGAAAACTCTATAGGCAAAATATTTGGTGATGGTGGTGCAGCAATGTTGGGCGAAGGTTGATGGATGAGAAAGAAGCCAAAATATGACAAGAGCTGGCAGCATCGATGAGCTTGATACAGCAACAGGTCAAGAAGGGATCAGAGTGGAAAGGCTGCACATGAAAAAAAAAAACTGGAGCGCTTTCGCTCCGTCTTAGCCTCAAAGCTCGAGAAAACGCCGAAAAAAATATCACGAAATTTTAGACCGAACCGAAATTCGAGATGGCCGTACAGTTTTTCAGTTGCACGCAAATAAATGAATAAACCTCAGACTAAAACTACGCTGGACGAGCGGAAGTAGACATCAACACCAGTCAGCATCGTGGCTGCGATGGAGAACGACTCCAACCAACTTAGCGCTGCAGCATGTACAGAAGCCGGAGGATCAGCTACCTTTATGATATCAGCCTCTTCCGGCACAACACTCCTATGGCTGTCCTGTAATAACATGCGGCCAAGATGTGCGGTTCTTCTTAATGCAACGCCATGAAGCTTCTATGCTGCTCAAAGACGTGGAAGGGATCGAGTCCAGAACGTGAAAGCTGCCTGCAAGCTTCGGGATAGGCTTCACATTGTGGCTGCTATCAGGGGTGCACCCCTCTGTAAATCAGCCAGAGGGCGCTGAAATTTAGAAGGGTTGGGTTAGAGCGGCATCTTGTTCCGATAAGTCCCGTGCTAGAAACAGTTGACGTCTTCCGGCTTAACGTTGGACTACAAAAAGTGCAGTCAAAATCCAAGCCAAAACAACATAAATCCTAATACTTGAAGATTACAATCTGCCACTCTCATACAAGTGAACAAACTATAAATTTGCACAACCATCAGCCTAAACAAGGCCAGCACCACATCGTCAACCACTTAACTGGCCCTGATATCCCAGGCACAGAAATCCCCAAGGCCAAAGAGCAAGCTTGGATTTTTAGTGCTTACGTAACATCACGTGACCTGCAAACTCTCCTCATCCAGCAAATCAGAGCCAAGGGAATTCGGACCACTCACTCCACATCTTTGTTTGGCCAGGCCAATTCGGAGCGAAGGCTTGCCTTATCCCAGCGACGAAAAAAAAGAACTCTTTCGTTGGTATCACCACCCCGATCCTCCCGACTTTTCTCTTCTCTTTCCCTCCGCTCTGGACCTCTTTTTTGTCGTGCTTCGCGTCGGTCTCTCTCCACTCTTTACAGCCATTCTTCCACACTCCCCAGGAATTCTATTCCCGTCACATCTTCTACACTCTTCCCAAAATGTCTGTCAGTGCTGCCAAGTTCGTCATTGAGCGCCCGTGGCTGCTGCGTGCCCTGACTCCCGTTGCTCAGTGGTACGGCAAGGCCCAGGGCTACCGCCAGCTCGGCCTGAAGTAAGTCATTTTCGATCTCGCGACTCTCAACTGCCCGATACAGCCGTTCTTCTGGTCCAATTGGTCTGCCGATTCATGCTCTCTCTTGTCTGTCTCTCCATCTCCGCCATGGTATCCCACTTTCGAACCAATCTCTCGAACGAACGCGACCCTCATGAAGAATTGATCTTGCACAATACATGAAAAGAACACTTGCGACTGATCTACGACGACAACCACCACCAATGAACCGATGCTTGGTCTTTGTAAACTGCAATTCCCGCCAGCGTCTGCCCAAGGGCTTCAACCATGACGCAAGGCTGTCTGTCTATGCCGACGACACATGACGATCTACCGGCATGGATCAATTCTCCAATCCATTGCACAATTCAGCATGCAAACAGACCAACTGGACCACAATGACGCTCTGCATCCACGCCGACAAATCACAGCATCTTGCTAACCTCATCTTCCCCGAACATAGGGCCGATGATCTGTGGGAGGAGGAGAACGAGATCGCCCAGATCGCCCTGAAGCGTCTGTCCGAGAAGGAGCACTACGACCGCATCTACCGTATCCGCCGCGCTGTCCAGTGCAGCTACCAGAACAAGCTGCTGCCCAAGTCCGACTGGACCAAGCCCGAGGATGTAAGTTGTGCATGATTTCCCTCCATCCGGGGCCCCGCCATGCCCTTGTACCTCCAACTCAGGGTTCTTGATCTTCTGGCATTGTTGACTAACATTCCCTCTTCTCTTTTCTGCAGGACATGCCCTACCTGGAGCCCATCATCAACCAAGTCCGTGCTGAGATGGCTGAGCGCAAGGCCCTGGACAGCCTCGAGGTCACCAAGAGCCATTAAGTGCATATTCTCTTTTCTTGCTTGTCACCTCTTTCTCTCCCGACTCCTCGCTTCGTTCTTGCAACATATAGCAGACTCTTCTCCATCTCCACATCCCGTCAGATCAATATCCCCATCCGCTGAGGAATGGCCTTCCATACCCGGCCTATTCTCTCTCTCAATCTCTGTTCTATTATAGAAATATCCAACTCTCTGCCAAGTCGTCATCCACCCACAACGAACGACCCCTCATATCTTTCTTACTTTTCTACACAACTCACATTCAGTCCATCTGAGTGACCAATTGTATCACCATCTTCTTAAAAAAAAAGCATCAAAGAGTACGGGAGATCAAGAGTCTAAGGATCTTATTAATGTAACAAAACAACCGAATACGCAACACGCATTCTCGAAGTACTGGACCTGTGGGAAGATGGGAGGACTGGGTCTGATCCAGGTGAAGCTCTTCTGTGCCATGTTTGTTTCAAGAGTAAGACGCATGTGTGTATATCCTCACTTCCGGCACATGTCTACTCTCTTCTAGTTAAAGGTTGTACGAGCATTTGATATGTAAGCTCTAGTTGGGCGTATCAAGTGACAAACGTGACTTCAAACGGCCAGACCAATGTCTCCCTGCTACGCTACGGGTACTTGATGCTTTGTGTTGATAAATTGACACGCGAGCCACTACGTCTTGGTCCAAGTCAGACAACCAATTTACGTAGGTCACTGCTTCGTAGAATTGCACCTTGCTATCAACAAAAGCGCGGAATATATACAGAAACAAAGGGAACATGCTGCTTGAGTTGCGAAGTCTCCTTCCTTAGACTCGGAGTAAGAAACGTGCATATGCAGACACCAATACAGATACATAGATGCAGGAGATGGATCGTGACAACGAGGCCAGTACCAGTGTGCAACGAACAGAAACAAGATCAGAGATGTTAAGCTCCCAAACACAGAAACAGAAAAGCGAAGACAGATATGTGGCAAGAAATATGGAGGTAGACTTCAAACATGTGAAGAGAGAATGGAGTGTATGAAACGAAGTAGATAGGAGCGCTCTATGACGGGAAAAGAACAGAAGCCAGCAAAGACCTAGCCTGGAAAAGTAGGGGGGAAAAGAATATAAAACCAACAGAGGAGCCTAGCTTAAGCTGAAGAAAGGGGAGTTTTAGGACATGATACAAGTAAAAGGTAGAAAGGAAGAAAGAAAGAAAAGAGAAAAAAAAGAGAAAGAAAAGGCAAGGAAAACAAGCAACAACATGACAGACCGTCTTTATATCAATCAGCCTTACACGTTATTATTCTTCTCCTCGGTGTCGATGTGCCACACGACATAATTAGGGAGACCCCAGACTCCGTAGCCGGCACGCTTGGCCATCTTGGCGAAGCCTTCAGTCTCGGCCTGGTTCTCGAACGCATATGCGGGGAAGTTGATACCAGCACGGTGAACATCGCCCTTCACGAGGATGTTGACACCGCCAACGCCGTCGAGCTCGAGTTCCTCATCCTTGTCTTTGCGCCAATCGCCCATAAGGGCCATGTAGGTGCGACCAGTCTTGTACTGCTTGTATCCTGTTGTTGAGAAGGGGGTGAGTTAGCATGGCATTAATTGCTTACGTACACAAGATAAAGACCTACCCTCAGCAAGAACAACGTTGCGATCTAGGCTCAGTGACAACTTGCGGCCAGTATCTGACTCGACCCATGAGTTGTAGTCGACTGTTCCAATGTATCAGTAACAACCTTCTTAATTAGAAGGCCGTGGTTGCGTTTCGGCAGTGCAGTATTATTCCTGGGAGGGGAAACTTACAACGACCTTCAATGTCTTTGCCGTCTCGGTAGCGATGGAACCAAATATCTACAGTCTTGTTAGCAGACATCCTCGTACGATTCCAGGGCTGGGAATAAACATACTGGGTACCAAAATGTCGCGATCGTGTGCAATAAAATCCTCAATAATGGTATTAGAGCTCTCGACAATATCGACATCGCGCCAATAAACCCATGAGTGATCAGACTTGAGGGCAGCAGACAAGAGATAGTTCCGGGCCTTGCCCATAGCCTTGCGGCGAGGGCCTTGGGCTTCGAACGAGTGGCGCTCCTCAACATCTTGACTAAGATGGAAGTCGAAGTCCTTCTGAACAATGGTGGCACTCCGGAAAGGAATACGCTTATCGGTCGATGACTGGATCCGCTCCAGCTCAGTAGCCAGGATAGCCAGGGTCTCGTCGGTGGAATCGGAGATCAGGAAGCCCAGATCAATCAAATGGTGAGGATAGGACAGGGCAATGAGCAACTCGAAATACTTTTCCAGGTATGGCCCGGCGTCCTTCAGGGGAGTGAGCAACAGAACGCGCTCCTCGTTGGCAATGGCCTGCTTCGTGGACTTGATGGCATTCAAATCAATGTTGATGATGGTGGTTTCGTTGACTTCGATTGGTGCGTGATGGTTGAATACGACGGGAGTCTGTTGATGCGAACTCCAGGAGGCTTGGTCGTTGGTGGACATTTGCGTAGGAGGAGTAGCAGGTCCCCAGCAGTAGAACCTGAGAGAACAGAAATGGTCCGCGGTGTTAGTTAACTAGACTATCATAGCATATTTCAGGCGGCGTCTGCAGATAGACAGGCCGAGAACGAGGGGTGGGCAATACTAACCGCTGCATCTCAGCTGCCGATGATCGCACGCCATGCCATACTACTATGAAGAAACAGCCAATGCCTAATAGAAGAAGCGAGCGAGGCCGGGCTAGATGGTGCAGCAATGCCTTGCCGGCAGGCACTCCGGCCTGCGCAGACTTCCAGCTGATTCCGTCTTTGGGAAGCAGCATTACTGCAGATGTGGGATATATATGCGATAGCGGGAGGATAAGATACGGCGACTAGAGAGTCTTGGAGGTGTGTAGCCGGCGATCTTGTGGGGGCGGTTTATGAGGTTAAGCGACAAGAATAAGGGTAATGGCCACTATGCGACGAACAGAGGATAGATTCAACAATGGTAGATATAACAGCAATGCGTCGACGTTCGAGTTTAGGTTCGGCCACGGGTTTTGATATGCTGAAGATAAGAGCTGTCGTCTGGGATTGCAGAATAGAGGGAGACGACCGCCTGAGTGAAGGAGGGTTGAGAGTAATTGGCGAATGCGTGCTTCGAGAGGTGAAAAAAAAAATTTAACGAGAAACCAAGAGCTAAAAAAGAATAAAAGACAGAAAAGAAAAAGTAGAAATATTATTGGATTAAGTTCTCGACGGACGGAGAGGGCGACGCACAAAGATTCTCGACCGAATTGAAGAGGATACGATACGAACGGGAGATAAACATGTTCGAGGAAGAAAACTAAAGCCGGCTACATAAGAGCCCACATTATTACGGGTGCCTATTTAGGGGACATAGAGGACATTGGGGACAGAAGGCACAGGAGGAACACAAAAAAGCACCAACAGCACAACACCAGAAAAAGGCAGCGGAAGACATGGAACTGAGTGAGGGTTATTTGTTATTTGTTATTTGTTCTCTCTGCATCTCTGAATAAGCCTGGAAAGGAGGTCAAGGTAATTGAGCAGTAGTCTGTTTGGTTTAAAATCCAATGCAAGGTGGTGCTTGTGTGGTAGTGTTAGGGTCTGCAACCCTACAATGCTTTGCCTAGGATCCTGCCCATCTAAAGGGACCCACCTGTAGATAAAACCCTTCACAACAATCTAGGTGGGAGTTTTTCTCTCTTATTGAATAAATCTGTTAACTAGCCTTTACGTCCTCTAAGTGACACGCCCCCTGACATAAATAGATTCATTACTAATTTGCTTTTACTTAGGGGACTGCACATTCTGAGGGTCCCACTAAGATTTGGCCTGCAGAAAGACTGTCACCTGTCCTACAAAACTCTAAGCACATGCACATATTTACATGCATACATGAGTACGTGCTCCGCAGAGGATCCAACGTGGACACGCCAACAAAACAAGAACAAGAAACAATTCGCTTGGTCGTCTTTGCTCTTTATCTTTAACCCCTCCCTGCCAACAACCCTTGGCGTTCCATCTGATAAGTACTGATAAGTAATAAGTACTTAGCCCTACGTGATTAGTCATCTGCGTTTTTCCTCATCTGGGACTTTGTTGTTATGCGAAGAGCGCGTCGTCTACTGACACCAACGACAACGTTCGACCTCATATTTGGATAGATCGCCTGGACAGACTTCAATATGGCCCCACCCGATGACCGCGTGGACAAGCAGGCTTCTGCACAACAAGCAGTTGATATACTGCATGAAATTTCGACTATTCTAGTGTGTTTGAATCCACCCAGAGCATTGTGAAGAGGAGGAGAGCAACCGCTCTCGTCGTTGAGACTCATATTGGTACTCGAACTGACAGCTTTCTTACCCACAATCAAGAACTGCCAGCTTGATAGACGTGGCCTATCCATCTGCATTTCGATGATTGAAAATGGAGTCAACCCAGAGGCTCTCGCTGTACGTATTGCATCGGGAAAACTGATATCACACTAGGCTCATCTTTGACTGACCGCCTATACCCACAAAGAACGTTATCAAGGAGCTGAGGGAAGAGAAGTATGCAGTTGAGCAACAGATGGCTGCCCGTAGGCGGTAGGCCTGGCCATATATGCATGGCGAAGCCCTGATGATACAGACTGCGCTCCAATAAGCTCAGGAGAAGTTCGAGAGTGAATAATGTCTACGATACCCCCACGCCAGAAATATATGCAGCATCCGATTGAACAAAGATAATATTCACATTATCACTGGTTATTACAGACTGTGTATGGTACATGGTAGCGTGGCAAACCAGACGGACAACCAACCTGTGGCCGCTTCTTGGAGCCTGAACCACAACAATCCAAGCCAACGAACAAATTCAAAAAAAGAACAAACAGGGCGAATAATTCGACATTTCAAATGTCGACGTATATGACAAAAAGAGAAATCTCTGTGTGGCCTTCCGCGGGAGAATGAGTGTCATGGACGTTCTACCGTTCTACCGATGACCAGGAAGAATAAAATCATCCTCTGGATCCTCATATGCAAAGAGAGAGTCAGCGGCACTACTGAAACCATCTTCTTCGTCTTGGTCTTCGTCTTGGTCACATCCAGAACCCCCCTCGCCGGGTTCTCTTAGGTCTGGGTCGACAGCTCCTCCCTCTGCTTCATCGTCACTGTCCACCACGTTACCGTGAAGTGCGTGATGTAGCATGGCCAGGGTGTTTCTCCTCAGACTGGCATCGCCAGCGGACCCAGGGTTGTTCTCAAGTCTGTTCTGGAGAACCTGCTGGAACGTGCTCAATGCGTTTCTCGTCATGCTTGCCACACCAGCGGCGTCGTCGTTATCGAGTAGGTTGTTGTGGATAGCTTGTTGCAGAGTATTCAGCGCATTGCGTGTCAGGGCCCCGACACCCGTGGCCGGGCCTTCACTAGTGTCATTGCCTTCATGTTCATCGTTATCCCAAAAGTGCAAAATGTCCTGGTCTAGGTCTTGGTCAAATTGCTGCAGAAATCGTTCAACGCTATCAGCGTTCAGCTCTCGAATGAGTGTTTCCGAGGATGGAGCCGGAGTCGGGATCACTGGCTCTGGATGCTCCGATTCACCCTGACTTTCAGGGACAATGTCTTCGTTGCTTGATGGCGAGATGGGGTCTTCCACGGATCTCATAGCAGCCGATCGAGCAGCCACAGCTTGCTGTACCAGCGCTGCGTGAATATTGGGTATTTGTGGCTGTCCTAAAAGATTGGGAGCGTCATCCGTTTCTATCTGGCCAGTTATGGCTGTATGTTGACTAGTCTGGGAGGACGGGACCTGCTCCAGTGTTGTTCCAGATACTAGTCCTATGCCATCCAGATTCGCCAGTGGTGCTGCTACTATTGGTTCTGTAGACCCTTGAGAGCCAACGGGCGGATTGATAGTTTCGAGATGGGTTGTGTTGAACGAGTGACATAGTCCGCACTTGAGTGCCAACCAATGAAATGGGACAGTGGTTCGGGTCGTGCATTGATGGCAAAAGATCAGAGCACGGGTATTGGCATATTCCTCAGGCATGGGTTGATTTTGAATGGCAAGATCAATCGACCGGAATAAGGCTTCGGTATTGATTATGGCTTTGCTACAGAGCGGACACTTGTAGCTACCAGTAGCAAGATACTTATCATGGCAGCTTCTATGAATGCTGTGGCCACATTCCATGAAGACAACAGCCTTGCGGGATGTGAAAAGATAGTCCTCGCAGATGGGACAGTTGCAGTCGGTTGCACGTTCGATACATTTGTGCGAGTACTGAATGGATGTGCTAATACACGCATTGCAGGTCTAGAGGCATGGAGTTAGTATGGGCAGAGAGGCAGAGAGGCAAAAACAAACCTTGCAATGAAAAAAGTCCTTGCCCAACCCGTGGCCTTTCCGGCAAATGCCACAGTCGTTGCAGTGATATATTGGCTTATTTGCACGATCTTCCCACAGTTTGCAGATGTTGCAATAGTAGCTTGCAGCCGAGGTACCACAGTTGACGCATGCATCAGATGTTCTTTGGGGACAAGCACAAGACATGCAAAGCATGTTCTTTGTCTCCCGTCGTTGTAGTTCGTGGTCCTCATTATGGTCGTGGCACAGCCTGCACGTGTACCATTTGCTGCAGGTAGAGCACTGTAGTTTGACATTGCGGCGGTAATGTTTGCAGCCGATATATGGCTCGTCCTTGGTGGAAGGGGTGTAAAAGGTAGGCTTAATATCTCGCTCGGTCAGAGTAAAGGTTTCAGCCTCGTCTTCGTGGTTCCAGAACTTGAGACTGGCCAGCGAGGTAGAGAGAGGGCCAACGGACAGCGGAGATCCAACAGCTAAGTTCCTCTGGATCTGCCACGTCTGTGTTCCATCTGAGATGTTGGAGGCCAACTGTACGGGCTGACATGCCTTGACGTCAAGATGGCTTTTCATGAGGGTTTGGTGAAGAAGTCTGCCCTTTTCCCGGGCAGATACGTCCATACTTTGAATCTCACGAATGCGTGCGCGCATCTCCTCCATTCCATCATCATCGGGGAGTTCCCGCTCCTCTAGGTCGCAAACCCCTTGTCCTTCCAGGGGTAGCGGAGACGACGACCTTGAGGACTGTGACATGTCTATCGGGAAACGGGCTCCCCAAGCCGCCATGGGGTCTTGGTGGGTGTGGCCAGCATGTGCCGATGACAGGGGCGCTGGTGGTTGCCAGCCGGCGGCTTGCGGAGCATTGAAGGGTACTGAATTCGAGGAAACGTCGCCAGTTGAAATGGGGGCCGAAGTCGGGAGGTCAGCGTCCGCCGCAGTGCTATCAACGGCGGATTCAGGGCAGCGCTCTGCGGAGGAGTGTACGGTCGATTCCATGTCTTTATGCGCAAATTCACCATCGCCACTCCCGAGGTCGGCAGCCGATGGGCGGGAAATCTCAGAAAATCGGCGGGCTTGTCTAAGGACAGGGTTGATGATAAACTCAGACACCAGAGACGTCATGTTGAAAGGCGATCAGGGACTTTTTGGGCTGGGAGGGGAAGTGTTCAGGTTCAGGTTCAAGGCGAAGA
Source organism: Chalaropsis ovoidea (assembly GCA_038407185.1). NCBI lineage: Eukaryota > Fungi > Ascomycota > Sordariomycetes > Microascales > Ceratocystidaceae > Chalaropsis > Chalaropsis ovoidea. Next base: position 12,036 of record JAXHKQ010000015.1, on the reverse strand, counting down.
CAAAGACGAAGATGAAGGCCAAGATGAAGATGAAGCTATGGTTGGGTTGGCTGGCTGAAATATAGGGAGGGCTGCGATCTTTGCGACGGGCGTAGATAACGTTTGCGACGGAGATTCAGAGATCTGGTACAAGGCTGAAGATAGGGTCAAAGGCGGTGGACGGACAGTAGACACGAGCAAGCATGTGACTAGCAGGGGAAGAATGAATGAATGGATGCAAAGAAAAATGAGAAAGACGGTATGTATGCATGTACATATATAAGACGACGACAGAGATTTCTTTTTAGCGACAGCGGGAAGTCAGTCCGTGGCAATAGTTAGCTGGGAGGTAAAGCCTATCATATGTAATGTGGAGTAGAGAGTCTGCACGCAGCAATTATGGCGGTATTTAAAGATGGACGCAGCAGAACAATAGGAGGATGAACAAAGACGGCTAATTAACGAGAAAGCGGAAAACAACAGGCAGATGCGGATAGGCGTCGACGCAGGCGTATAGGTATGATGTGATGCGATGTGACGTGATGTGTTTTTAGCAGGTTGCTCGGTTCATGATGTAGCTAGCAGGACGACCTCGTACCATCAAGTTCTTCCTACTCGACAGAGACGCCACGACAAACAACGGGGACGGGGCTTCTGAGTTGGTTGGCCGCTCCGGAAATAAATTGACATGTTGTGCAGGGTCAATGTTTACGTCAGTAGGTTCAGTAGGCGGGGGGCTAGAAGCACCGACAGTTTGGTGGAACTTGGTCGATCTGTAAATCCGGCTGCCAAGTGCAGGACGGGTGTGTGCAGCTGGCAGGCTATTATTGCGCTTAGGGTTAACGATGGGAGACTCGAACAATCCTACGAGGCTGCAGCAAGAAATCTAACCCGTAGCCGCCTCTTGCAGTCTAGAAGAGAAGCCCCCCTGTCGCCTGGCATATATAAAGACAAGGGTCCAGCTTAGGTGGCATCTCCTAACTTTTGCTACAACTGGACACAACTGAAGGGGACAAAACGGTTGGCCTGGCCAGTGCAACCATATCAGGGGAAGGATTTGCCCGCTATTGTCTGTAAAAGCAGGCCCCATTAACTGGGCTAGCTGTTTGCCATTTCAGGCCTTTTGCTGTAGCGCCGCTCTGCCGACCGAGGGTACCAAGTACCAAGTACCAAGTACTCAAGTACTCAAGTGCACATTCAGCCCAGCCCAGGCGCAAGTTGACACTCCACTATTTACATACACCACGATTTAGATTAGATGTCCAGCCAGGAACAATCTGGGCCTTTCTCGCTGTCTGCTGCTGTCCTGCTCTCTTGACTGCAGCTGTATCTGTTGCTGTAGAACTCAATTGCCTGACACCAGGCTTTCCTTCATCAGGCCAGCCAGTCAATTTGCCCTCTGGTTGACTCTTTTTCGCCCATACCCATCCTATAGCTCGGGATTTTGGTGCTGTCTCTTTTTGTAGACACCTGTTCTTTGGTGCGTGGCCGCTGTCTCGTAAACCGAACAACAACCAAGCTAAGAGCTTCAGCCGTGTTTTCTTCTTCCTCCTATCCCTCTATTTTTCTTCCCACGTCCACGTCCACGTCCACACACGTCCTCGCCTCGCTCTTGGCTGTTCCCTTTTGATAGCCCGTTCCATCTCTTTACACTCCTTCTCTTTTGATTCTCTTCATCGTCTGTCGAGATCGCCAATTCCCCTCCCCTCCCCTCCCCTCCTCACCCCTCTGGCCAACCGATCAATTACCTGCAAACTGTCGATTCGAACCTACTATCCCGTTTGCAATTCGAAATTCTTGACGCGCCACATACCGCGTTCATCATCGACACTATCCATACCCAGTCGTCATGGTTAGCGAAAGGGCTGCCGTGGCGTCAGGTGCCGACCTGGCCGAGGGCCTCAGAAGGAGACCAATTCAGTCCGGAGACCAGACCGTTGTCGCTGGCGCTCCCGTTGTTGACGACAAGAAGAAGCTTGCCCCAAAGGTACCGTGGACCAGCCGTACTACGGCCCATGCATGCTTTCGAATAAGAACCGTGACGCTAACACTACTATCGCCGTGTGCAGAAATCTGCCTGTGATGTCCTCTTCCAATGGGAGTGGATTTGGGGTCCGATTGTGCTTTTCGCCCTGGCCTGCTTCACCCGTCTGTACAAGATCGGCCTGAGTGACATAGTCACTTGGGATGAAGCTCAGTAAGTTGCCCCATGTTCTCGTCGCATCTTCACCACCAATAAACTCGCTAACTCATCGTACCTTGTAGCTTTGGAAAGTTCGGCTCCTATTATATCAAGAACGAGTACTACTTGTATGTCTTCTGTCCTGTCCGCCCATAACCTCGATCCCCAAACTGATGCGATTCCTCTACCTTAGCGATGTCCACCCTCCCCTCGGAAAGATGCTTGTTGGCCTGTCGGGTGTTCTCGCTGGCTACAACGGCACCTTCGAGTTCAAGTCCGGCGAGAAGTACCCCGACGAGCTCAACTACACCTTCATGCGTGCCTTCAACGCTGCTTTTGGCATCGTCTGTGTTCCAATGGCCTACTGGACTGCCCGCGAGCTTCACTTCAAGCGCCCTACCGTGTGGCTGATCTCCCTCATGGTTCTTTGTGAAAACTCGTACACTACCATCAGCCGGTTCATTCTCCTCGACTCCATGCTTCTTTGCGGAACTGTATCGACCGTTCTCTGCTGGGCCAAGTTCCACAACCAGCGTCATCGCAGCTTCGAGCCCGAGTGGTTCCTCTGGCTTTTCCTTACCGGCGTCAGCATTGGCTGTGTTTGCAGTGTGAAGCTGGTTGGCTTGTTCGTCACCTCCATGGTTGGTTTGTACACCGCCGAGGATCTGTGGAACAAGCTTGGCAACCGCAAGATGCCCGCTCATGTCCTTGGTGCTCATATTTCCGCTCGTATCATCGGTCTCATCATTGTACCCTTCCTTATTTACCTTCTCTCGTTCGCCTTGCACTTTGCCATCCTGAGCAACTCTGGCCCCGGTGATGCTCAGATGAGCTCGCTCTTCCAGGCCAACCTCAAGGGTACTTCTGTTGGAAAGGGAAGCCCCCTAGAGCTTGCTTACGGCTCGCGCGTTACCATCAAGAACATGGGCTACGGTGGTGGCCTGCTTCACTCTCACGTCCAAACCTACCCCGAGGGCTCTAAGCAGCAGCAGGTTACTTGCTACCACCACAAGGACACCAACAACGACTGGCTCATCTACCCTAACCGTGGCGAGGCTGACTACAACGAGGCAGAGGATCCTCGCTTCATTTCCGACAAGTCCGTCATTCGTTTGATCCATGCTCAGACCGGCCGTAACCTGCACTCTCACGATATTGCCGCCCCCATCACCAAGGCCGACAAGGAAGTTTCCAGCTACGGCAACATTACTGTCGGTGATGCCAAAGATCACTGGCAGGTTGAGGTCGTGAGTGATGTCGCCTCTCGTGATCGTAGCAAAGTCCGTACCTTGACTACCGCCTTCCGTCTCAGACACCCCGTCATGGGCTGCTATCTCCGTGCCGGCACTGTCAACCTGCCCCAGTGGGGTTTCAAGCAGATTGAGGTTACTTGCACCAAGTCCAACAACCCCAAAGACACTTACACTCACTGGAATGTTGAGGCCCACACCAACGACAAGCGTAAGTTCGATTTGTCCAACCATGTATCATGTATAACTTTGCATACTAATCTATTACTACAGTGCCTCCTAGCGATCCCGCCGTCTACACGTCTCCTTTCTTCCACGATTTCATCCATCTCAACGTCGCTATGATGACCTCCAACAACGCCCTGGTTCCTGATCCTGACAAGCAGGACGATCTCGCTTCCCAGTGGTGGCAGTGGCCCATTCTGCACGTCGGTCTTCGCATGTGCAGCTGGGATGACAAGACTGTCAAGTACTTCCTGCTGGGTAACCCCCTGATCTACTGGGGCTCGACTGCATCCCTGTCAGTTGTCGGCCTCGTTGTCGTCTGGTACCTGATTCGCTGGCAGCGTGGCTACAAGGAGCTTGCGCAGGAGGATATTGACCAGATCCACTACTCTGGCATCTACCCCATTATCGGCTGGGTTCTTCACTACCTTCCTTTCGTGGTCATGGCTCGTGTGACTTACGTCCATCACTACTACCCCGCGCTGTACTTTGCCATTCTGTCCTTTGGCTTCGTGATTGACTGGCTCTTCAGCAACCAGAAAAAGGTCATCCAGACGCTCGTATTTGGCACGCTGTACATTGCTACGGTTGGCCTCTACATCTACTTCCTCCCGATCTGCTGGGGTATGACGGGTTCCAACCGGGACTACGGCTACCTCCGGTGGTTCTCCCGCTGGAAGATTTCGGACGTGTAAAATACGTCAAGACAACAGCACGTATTGCCATGTGTTGAGCACATGACCTGCAATGTAGGGCTGAAAAAGCCTTGGGGGGGGGGGACAAATTTATTTACGGCCCTTTGGGAGACTTTGGTAATGTACTATTTGCCGGCTTGAATGGACTGTTGAATGTTTGTTTCTGGGCATCAAAGGCCACCATCTCTTCTGTCCCAAATATTTTCTTTGCGTATTTCACTAGACCTATAAACAGTCGGGGTGTCCTTGCTGTAAGTTTGTTCAATAACTATTTTTGTATTCTTGGTTTGATCAGTTCGTTGTATTGGCCATCATGTCACGAATCTTCTCTGTAGTACAGTCGCAGAATAAAGTGTGACATGTGATATGCGACACGGGGATGGAAAAACATGTGAGCGAATGCTGCGTTATGCGTGCAGTTTCGCGATGGGCACGAGCACGAGCACGAGCACGAGCGCAAGTGCATAGGAATGAGAAAACATACAGCGCATGTCGCTGAAAAACTTTGAGTTGGAGGTGCCATGTGTTGAGTGCAGGAGAGAGAAAACGAGGTCAGAAGAAAAGAGCAGACAAGCAGTGACGAGCCCTGACATGCAATGTATGTAGATGTGACAGGTCTAATATTAAGAAGAGGTATCAAAACGATTTGGTAACAGCAAACAACCCCCAGGGAAATCCAAACATGATGCAATTGGTAGCGGACCAAAGGTTCCAAGAATAAGAACAAGGCCAAGGCCAAGGAAACAAAGAAACAATGCTTTGAGAAAACGCAACTGGTTATTACACCACACATACAGTACATGCAAATGTACTAGCAGCAACCACGCCTGACGGCCTTGTCGGCGGATATCGCTAGTCGTTGTCCGGTTGCGCTGGCATGCCCCTTTACGCCGGACCTGCGGTCGTTCAAGTCGTATTTTCCAGCCTGTATGTTGAGGTGTATTTGTTCGGCCACGCGCATAAAGGCGTTCTCGACATTCTCGCCACTCTTGGCGCTGGTCTCGACGTACTCCAGGATATCGTTTTCACGAGCCCATTCTTCGGCTTCGGCGCGGGTGACTTCTCGCTTGCCGTTGCCACTGCCTCCTTCTGCGATAGTGAGATCGGCTTTGTTTCCGACCAGGACAACGACGATGTCAGGCTCGGCGATTTGGCGGAGATCAGAAAGCCAGTCGGTTACGTGGTCAAATGTTTGTTTACGAGTCAGGTCAAAGACGAGTAGAGCACCAGACGCTCCACGGAAGTAGGAACGCGTGACTGATTTATAGGTTTCTTGGCCGGCAGTGTCCCAGAGCGAGAGTTTCATGTGCTTTTGTGGTGGTGGTAGCTCGGTAGCAGCTTTGGGGTTGGACTTGGGTTTGCGCGGTGGTGGGGGCAGCCCTGTTGCTGATGAAGAGGGTGGCGGCGTTGTTGATGATGGCGATGGAGACGATGAGGATGGCGACGCAGTGGTATCGTTGGAATTCTTGGCTAACGATGGCGGCGTATAGGTATCGCTATGCGGAGGTCCAACGGGGACAATGCGGGAGCCGAACTCGACACCAATGGTTACGTCGTGATGGGCGGAAAAGCGGCCTTCGCAGAGGCGGATGGTCAAGCTGGACTTGCCACAGCCTGAGTCGCCTATACAGACCAACTTGGCGATGTAGTCCCATGTTGGAGCGCAGGAAGCCATGGCGGGTAGATTTGTCGACTTTGAGCGAGGGTAGAGAGAAGGTTGGTTTGAGGATACAGGCAGAATCAAGAAGATAATATTGGCTGAGAAATGGTGGCTCAAATGTCGTGTGTTTTGATGATGACGACGATGACGATAAGCTCAAGAAGCTCTCACGGGCAGAGAGGAAGAAGATGAAGAGGGAGCCAAGCTAGGAAGCGGTTTCGCTGAAAGAAGGAAATTCGAGCGTCGAGCGGCGAGTGTGAAGCTGTAAAGCTCAGCCACTGTTGGATGGAGGCAAGCTAGGAAACGAGAAGGAGAAAACGACGATAAGGCAATGAAATCTGATGGCGGCGGTTTGTAGTCTGGTATTCGGTCCGTGTTCCTGTTATGTACGCGCAGCTGCAATAACAAAGCGGAAGCTGAAGCGAATGTATGAGACAATGCAGACAGATGCAGTGGACAGGGAAAGGATCGCAGATTTGACGCAGGATAGAATAGCGAAGCAGACAATGATTCGCGGGTCTGTGGGGTGAGAGAGGCAAGAAGAATAGAACAAGCTGGCAGGCAAAGCTATAGCAAGTGGAATATTATGTAAGTACAAAGGGCCGCGGCTGGGATATTATCGCAGTGTATAAGGCGAACGATGACGCTGCAGACGAAAGAAGAAAGAAGGGCGAGGAACGAAGCAGAACAAAGCAGAACAAAGCAGAACGAAGCAGAACGAAGCAGATTCCTCAAGAGAGCACAAGGGATGGCAGAAACGAGCGATCTTGGTGGGTGAGGGCGAGTGTGAAGGCCAAATGAAGGCCAGGTGAAGGCAGAAGAAGCTGGGAGCAGGCGGCTGGGCACGAAGGTATTAAAGGTGGTGAATGAAGCAAGCTAGAAAGCTGTAGAACATTACAGGTCTGGACCAAAACAAGAAGGGGGCAGTATTTTGTGTAGGTGGATAAAAAAAAAAGTCAATGACAGATGATAGGTGCCATTTTGGAAGGAGCAACAGGCAAAGACAAGGCAGGCAGGCAAGGCAAGGCAAAACTAGCCAGGCAGCCTTGAACTTGCAGGGAGTAGTTGCTCCATGAATTACAGTACACAGAAGTTCCCTTCCCTCTCCCAAACTTACAGCCATCGCAGCTACAGCTGTTGAAGTCCCTTATAAATTATGATAACTGCTGTGTGGTCACATACTTTGGCTGGTTCAGTTCAAGGTCATGTGCTTGCTTGTTCCAGGCTGGACTTTTCGGCAGTGACGGTTATCGTGCCTTATCACCAATCACGATAAGCTCATCCACGCATCCTTCCTCCCAAAACCAGCCAGAGCCAAACGGCATCAAGAGACAAGTCAGTCCTGTCTCATCTGCTGCATGTGTGTTGTTGTTGTTGTAGTTTTTTCTTTTCTTTTTTTGCGTGGCCATATTTGCAATTTGTGATTGCATCTCTTTTCCCCTTGCCCTATTTATCTTGCAAGCCAAACAATTGCTGACGCTTTTCAGATTCTGCGAAAACTCTCCTGCCTTCTTTGTCTTATGGTAATTGCGTTCTCAGCTGTTTGCATCTCCAAATAATCTCTAGTGCTTGCCTTCAAGGTACACAGGCTACATAAGTGCATAGCATCTTTTTTTCTAGCTTTTTTATTTTCCTTTTTTCTTCATCTAAACGACACACACAACTTGCCTCTCTACTATCGTCAGCCCAGCCTCGAGCCTAACAGAACAGCCGGCCTTGCTGAAACCGCCATCCATCCAATCCATGCAACGAAGCATCCTGGCTGGTCTTAAGCCTCTCAGCCAAAGTCTTCCTCGCCCTTGACCGACTTATCTTCCACGCCTTCCACCATTCCTCCTCTTTGCTTGCTATACACTTGGCTGTCCAATCAAGCGCCCCGTCTCGCCAAATCGAACATACCGCCCTAATTAGCACGCCGATAGCACCACCACACAGCACTGTACTGTATGTATTGCGTCTTGCGTCACTCGCTCACATGCTCTCAACCTGGCCTGCGTCAACCCGCCTGGAAAACAACAAAAACGGAGAACGGGAACGGATTGCCAAACTGCCCACGCCAACAGCCCAGCCAATACATACACCCGAGCCTCTGAGTTGTACAGCATTTCTATACTGCAGTTTATTCGCTATACCACATCATCTTCCAGGCTGCCAAGCGTCATAATCTTTCCTCTCCTACATACTCGCTATCTAGTGCAAGTGCGAGCTTGTGATAGTTATCTCCCCATCCATCTCTTACCCTCCTCTTCCCTCTCTTTCCTTCCCTTGGCCTGGGCCCTGTCTGGCTCATATTATCCTCACTGAACCCTGGCCTGGTTCTTCTTTCGCTTTCGCCTTCGCCTTCGGCTTAGTTGGTCCTGTTTCGTTTCGTTTCATTTCTGGCTCGTCGCATGCAGGTTGGCAGTCAAGAAAAGACGATTTCTATGTGCACAACTGAAGCGAGTGAATTTCTTCTCCATACAAACAACCAACTCTTTCTAGCGACCTAAATCGCTTTGCTGAACGTCTAAACCTATCCTTCCAGCCCATCATCCGGGGATAATTAAGCGTCCTCTCACAAAAGAAACGGGGACAGAAATCGCGACAAGAAACTTGCCAAGTTCTTCTCTTCTGCCTGCTTTATAAAGTCCTACGATGTTTTCTGAATGTACGTCATCGATGGACCTGTCTCCACGTTCAACCCACCACCACCACCACCACCACCACCCCTATATCCATGCCCAATCATCCCCTTTCCTCACCCGATCCGACCACTAGAACCCTCCTTCCCCTAGGCTCTCCCCTTCACTAACATGTCGCGATAGATGCTTCTAAATTCCTGGCTCAAAGCCAAATAAAAGCCTCTACTTTCGTTGGTCAGGCCAATAATGAGGCTGGGCCATCGTCGCGACCCGGTGCCGATGCTGGGCGACTCCCCTCGCGACCCTCTACAAATAACCGTGTGTTCCTTTCACCGTACCGCACCGCCGGAGCCCCGTACCAACAAACAGGGGGAAACACCGCCGGGTCCCGCTTTGGGCCTCTCGCCTTTGGTTCTCGCTTGGCGCAACAGCAAGAAGCTCCCCTTTTTCACAGCCACTACAACGACTTTCGAGAAGAGGATGACGACGACGATGACGACGACCGAGGCCGCGATGCAGCCGATCTATATGCCCTCCAACGTTCCAGAAGAGTAGCTGCCGCTAGCAAACTCGCTGAAAGCATGGGCTCTGAAGGCGATGCCAGCAACATATCACTAGATCACAGTCGAGGAGGCCAATCTTCTTTTGCCGATGACTATGAGAGCAACGAGTACCATGATGGCAACGAGTCTGACGAGCCAGCCCCCGTCTTCCAGAGTTCTTTTCGCAAGGGACTCCAGAGCAGCTGGCACGGAAACCGTCGGAATACATTGCAGCCCAAGCAAACAAAGCACCACGGCGTCATAGATGAAGAAACTGAGCACATGGAATCGTATACGGAAACACCATCTTCGAAAGGAGGAATGGTTAATGTCGTTCTTGACTCGGAGCTCGTGAATGACGACGACCCTCCTGCATCTCTGATGGGCGACGATCTCCTTGACAGTAGTCCGGCGCCGTTCCAGAGATTCAATGAGACGAATGCCCGGGAGGCACATGGCCATGCATCCTTCCGGCAACAGCCCGCCTTTGGCGAATCAGAGATTGACGAATCCCGTATTCAGGATGCCGTGGTCTTGTCCTCGCCCGTTGAACCAGAGACCTTCAAGCATGATACCTTTTTTGCCTGGCTTTACTTGATCATGTTGGCCAGCATGCTTTCCACGTATTTTCTGGTATGGCTGCACACGTCTGCTCCCGACAGCTCGCATCCCATTGGCGACACTATTTATACTACCCTCGAAGGCTCCATGTACATGCTTGGTGTCGACACTGTGGTGGCCATCATGGTAGCATTAATCTGGCTTGTGGCACTACAGTCGTTTGTTCGGCCCATGGTGGTGCTTATTGTGATAGGTATGCCCATACTATCCGTGTCATTCTTCATGTATCCGTTTATTTCTAGCTTCCACGGCCGTGGTGGGGTGCAAGAAAGAGCGATGCGCTGGGCGTCGTCGGTGCCACTTGCTGCAGCTGTAATATGGGTTTACTGTGTATACAAGGGACGCCACTCAATCCGGCAGGCCATCGAGATTCTGGAGTTCTCCTCGCGGATTCTCCACGTCAACTCGGCTCTTGTGACAGTTGGGCTTGCCACTCTTGGTGCCATTGTGGTCTGGACGTGGCTCTGGCTGACCATGTTTGCACGCATCTTCCTTGATGGGTACATGTCTGTGACCAAAGCGCAATGGGTCATCAAGGGATCTACATGGTGGCTGGGTGCGTGGTTTGTCTTCATGTATATGTGGACAGTATCAGTCATCAACGAGGTACACAGAGCGACCTCGGCTGCCACTGTGTCGCAGTGGTATTTCCATCGAAACGCAGTACCCATGACGCCGTCACAGGAGGTTGTCAAGGCTGCAATCAACCACGCCTTCACCACGATATTTGGCACCATCAGTCAGGCAACGCTACTGGCCAGGATGATTAGAATGCCGATTCTTCTTCTGCCGGCGCGTCTGTCCTTTATCATCCAGCGCATCGCCAATATGATTATGCCCACGTCGGTGGTGGCCCTGACAAACCCGCTCACAATCACCTATGCCGGCATCCACTCACAGAACCTGACCACTTCAGCCCGCGGTCTATCATCAATGGAGTTTCTGGGCCCCCAGACACCGACGGCAACTCTGACCCCGCGTGTCTTCAACACACCCACCGACGACCCCCGACATAGCGGCCTTGTGCCGTACCGTCTAGCAAAGATGCTTCTACACGCCTCCCGCTTCATCATGGCCATCGCCATGGGCTTTGCAGGATGGGTTGTCACCTCGCGGCAGCTAGCCATTGAGAAGCCGGATGGGACCGGCGTGGTGCGAGGCTCGCTGTATGCATACACGGTTGGCCTGGTGGCTAGCTTCATTGGGTACTCGGTGATGGGCTCGATGGAGAGCATCCTAGGCAACATTGTGGATGCCGTGGTGGTTTGCTATGGCAGCGAACGGCGCATGCAGAACGGGGTCGGCGCGTACTGCATGGAAGCTGCGTACCTGTTTGGCGGTCGCAGACGGTCAGATGACGAGGCGTACGCATAGACAGGGAGCGCTGTCGTCGAGAGTTTGGGTTTGTGCTTGGGTTGTCGTTTTCTTGTGTCCTTGTTCTCTTTGGTATCTTTTCGTCGTGGCTATAGAATGCATGCATCACGTTGTCTCTTTTTGTATATTGAACTGGACGAGGAGCCGACGTTTAGTGTTATTTGCCTGGTTTTCTTCTCCTATTTATTCGTTTTCTACGCTGTTTGCTCCATACTTTGACGTCTCTCTGCATGATTTCCAGGGTAGCTGTACGTACCCACCCACATGTTCTTCATTTCACTCACTCGCCATACAAATGCAGGTGCATGTCGATCAAAGAACTCAGCGATGCCAAAAGCGAGGAAGAGAAAGTCTTGGCAGTGTTGTTTAAAGCCAAGGCCAGGCCTTTTTTCGGCCCATGCTTGTCTTAAGCCCTTGTCGCCTCTTGCAGCTTGTTTTGTGGAGGCGCAAAGTTACTTTTCACCTTGGCCTTGGACAACAGCTTCCGGGCTTTGTGGAAGTGCCGGTTCGGCTGACTGCAATGTGGAAGCTTGCGGCCGCGCTCTTCTTGTTTCGCGATGACATCATTGCCTATCCTCTGTGAGAAGATAAAGTGGAGATGCGCGTTGGGGTTGACTACTAGGGTTATCATAGACACGACAAAAGGAGCCTAGGGACAAGCCTAAGACGGATGTGCGTGATTGGTTGGCTGATTTCCAATGGTAAATAGTTCATGCGTGAACCAGAGTTGCTGGACTCAGCCACACGGTGATTCGTCTTGCCTCTTGTGACGGATAACGAACTAAGTATCTTCTAGATAAAATTGCAGCTTGCGAAAAGATGGATAGAAAAGCTTCTGCTATTAGTATAAAAAGTTTATAAGTATCAATTAAATCAGTTCAAGTACA
>JAXHKQ010000160.1:0-43067 GCA_038407185.1 Chalaropsis ovoidea | reverse complement strand
TGTCTGTAGTGACTCCTACCGAGCTCATCTGAACCCAGTATCTATGAAGCTCGCCAGAGTTTGCCGGTGGGATGATGGGTTCTGTATGGAGTCTACCAGCATACTTTTTGGTATCAACACCGCCGAATGTGAGCACACCGCCGTCGGGGTCGGTCTTTGTCCCGAGAGCTAGCCCAAAGCCATGGACGTTGATGATGTTCTGTGATGCCAGCTGGTCAACGAAGGTGGGATAGTTCAGGTTGTAACCTTTGCCAAAGGACAAGCCGAGAATACCCTGATTCATGTCATGGCTGTCAAGGGCATTGCCGAAGATGATATCTTTGACGTCAATATCGGAACCGGGCAAAGCAATAGAATCGGAGACATAACGAATCGTAACACCCCCAATACCGTACTGAATCTGACTCTGTAAGGCTGATGTTTTGCTCGAAGATGACTTTTCGATATCGTAATGCCCGCTATTGAGGCACTGTTGCTGTTGCGAGTAGGACTGGGCCCGGCCACAGTTGGGATTCACCCAGAGCTCAGAAGAGCCGGTGTCAATAATGACGCGGACGGTCTGGCCAGGCGTCCCGATACTGATGGCAATGTTGTAGCTGACAGAAGAAAAGTTGTAAACCTGGATATCGGTGTCGTCGACGCTGCGGCGGAGCAGCTTGGAGGAAGGGACATCCCTGGCTTCCCGAATCAAGTCGAAGGAGATGGGGTTCGAAGACAGGACCTGCGTTTGAGCAATAGGGGCGAGAGCGACCAGGGCAGACTGGTTGTTGATAGTCGACGGGGCACCAATGACAGAAGCTACCAAGAGGCCCAGGAGGACAGAGGCCGATGCATGGTGTGTATGTGTCATTGGTGCTGTATGTGGACTAGGACAGATGGAGTGAGTTTTGCCAGCGAGTTCAACAAAGAAGCGCAAGAAAAGAATAATTAGGAAATAATGATTGTAGCTCGGAGAACTGGACCTGGGCTAGGCTGAAGCAGCGAACACACAGGGCGAAGGTGATAGATGATTCTGGTGGCGGGCTGACAGAGTAGAGGGATATAAGGAAAGCCGCAGTTGGGGACAAGGAGAAGGGAGAAGGGAAGAAAGAAAGATTAATAAAAAAAAAAAGAGACACTGACAAACTCTGGCCTTTATGAGTATTCTGTTCTAGGCAGGCTGTTGTTGTGGGACTGGCAAGTATCAAACCATGAAGGTGCGCCAGTTAAGCTGTAAGTGGAAGGCACACGAGAGATTGATAGAAATAGCAACTACTCGATGTAAAAGCGCGACAAGGGACCACAGGGAGCAGTTGCCTGTTGTTCCCAGAGTGGTGGTACAAGTGACTTGGGGACGCCCGGTTCAGTATATCACGATATAAAGCTAGTTGGGTAAAGCATCTGTAACAGAGTTCATCGGGTAGACAGTTGTTGGGGTATAGACTTGAAGAGCTCTTATACAAAGTGCCCGCCGCTCTGTCTGTGTTGTCCAAGGTTACTCGGATTATATGCCGTGCTACAAGCACTCCGTGCCATACCCCATGTTCAACACAGACCGTGGCTTTCATAGGCCTACAGAAGCTGGCACCCCATGCCGAGTGAGAGAGAGAGCGCCAAGCAAATTCGTCGTTGGAATAGCAAGCATTCATGCAGCACTTGGCTGCTGCTCAGCAATGTTGAAGGCAGACCCGCGGCGTATGTTGCTGTGTTGTGGGTTGTGTGTTGAATCCTGCCAAGGGCCGTTTAACAGCGGCGAGCATGGTAAGAGAGGGCTTCGTGCTTCGTGTCTAGGGTTGGAATCTGAACTTGTGGAACCGGGGAAGCTGATTCATCTTTGGCTCACTATCCGTGATGGTGTGAGATGAACACTGGAATTCCCTGCTACGTGGAAACAGGGAGAGCATGCCGGATATATGATGTTTCCTGGCCAGTTGCTGGCTCCTTTGGGCAGTGTTATAATACAGACTCGCATTTTTGATAGCCATGGTGGAGCGGGTGGTGTACAAGAGACAGAGCAGCACGCGTTACGGCTGGCTCTTAAACACTTCAGCTCGTTGTGCTGATATTCGAAGATCGCCTCCGGCAGTCTGCGGTACATCTGAGACGTCTTACTTGCCTCTTCTTTGTTTTCTTCTGAAGGGTGAGAGAAGGCACCGGAGCTCTGTCTCTTCTAGAATAAGAACCTTTTCTCCGAGTCCAAGGTGAGGTTGCAACATGGGTCAGAACGCTAAGAGAGAATATGTTGTACAAGAACATCGCGTCAAAGGGTTATAACACCTGGTGTATTAATGATAGAGAGCTTTTCAAATGTATTCTCAAAAAGACTCGGGATAAGAGCCGAGTCGCACTCCGTGATAAAGCAAAGTAAACCTAAATGTCATGAGCTGCAAACAAAGAAAGGAAATGGGGACACATAAGATGCATGTATATGCGACGGAGAACATGCGGCATACGTGCCGTGCCAGTGGAAGATAATATGAGAGAGATCAGAGGGAACAAAGAGCCCAGTATTACGCCGATGAATGGGAATCAATCAGATAAGTCGTTGATCAGCTTTCGGCTGTCTCAACTAATTGGGCGCGAGGCGCATCTCCGTACATGCGGAACTGCGCAAAGATGATGACGTCCTCAACGATGGTTCCAGCTGAACCAAGGAACCACGGCAAAGCCTTGATCAGGTAGTCTTTGTCCTGTGAATAGGCAAGCAGACTAATTGCATACGTGAGGTTTCCCGTAATGGACAAGAGGAAGAACAGTAGTGCGAGGCCCTCGCACGACTTTTCGCGGTGGTTTTTGATAATCTGAGGAATGCGCGCACATAGGTAGCAGAGTGCGCTGATGTATCCCAGAATCTGACCGGTTACAGCGGCAAGGCCAGTGAGATCTTGGGGATCAGTTGAATGGTCGGGGGTTTCGCTCCATGCGCCAAGCTTTGAGGACATGTACCAGCCCAGGAAGCCGACGACATACACTGCAGCGAGGCCCAGGATGTTGTGCAGCCACGGCTTGGAGTCAAGAGTCTCGTCCTCGCCAGCAACAACCTTGCGCAGCGGATCAATGGCAGACTCCTCATGAGTAGAGTGTTGGATGTGTGAGCCAGGTAAGCCGATTGAGGAGCTTCTGTGGCGCAAGAGAGGAGCCTCTTCAGACGATTGTGCGACAGCAGCGGCGAGGATTGCCTTGCGCTGGGCATTGAGTCTGTTGTAGTACAGACACTGAGTGATGAGAATGAGGTCGGCAAAGCAAAAATAGGTCGCGAGAGCCATTGCTGTTGGTGCCAAGCCGGTCAAGAGGGAGCCTATAGTAGAGAAAAATACATAATTGTTAGAGACTTGTTTCTTGTTACAATACACCTCGTGATTGGCCACTTGATGTTGTGGCAGAGTAGATATGACGTGGTTGCACAAGAAAGCAACATGATAACAGTGCGCTGGTCCAAGCAGCGAGTGGCTCAAGCCAATGCTGGGAAATTCGGTAGAGAATTTTAGGGATGGAAAAGGGAAGAAAATCAGGCTGCAAAATTCGACAAGGCAAGACAACACACTAACCTGATAGATTTGTGATATCACCGCAGAGCCAGATCACAAGAAAGGCCATGGAAAGACCGTCGGCACTCTGGGCTTTGTAGTTGGCGATAAGCTGTGGCGTCTGTCGTATGCAGTAAGAATGTTAGCGACGCCTCCCGCATAATATTTACGTTTGGAAGCCAGCATTGACGGCAATGAAGCTTAAGAAACAATGGCGGAAGTGAGAACACACCAAAAGACATATCCAAGCAGTGAGACTGATGCTTCCAAAGATGCCAGACATGGCGGTCCCGGCGTCATGGCCAGCGGCGACAGCCACGGCCCGAGCTACCAATGAGGCCATATTGTCAGACAATTTAGCAAACAAGAAAGCTGGTTGACGATGCGATGTTAGCGAACGGGAAATGGATAGAGGGAAGCTATGACGGCCGGATAGCTACACCGTATACGTGGTGATAAGGGCCGAGACTCGCTGGTAAGAGATGCTGAAGAAACAAAGGGATAACGATATTGAAGAGTAAGAGCAAGAGTGAGAGTGAGAGTAAGAGGAAAGGAATCAAGACAGCTTGTCTGCCATTAACAGGTTGTCTTGGGATACTTTTAAACGAAGGAGAGCCTTGTCCTGATAAACAAGAACACATTAAGAAAAAGTTATTGTGAGCGCAAACAGTCCGTGACTCCATACCAGGATAGATATCTTATCTGTTGCCGCTGGCCAATAGTGATAGAGCGATAGCAATCCGCCCGAGAGGGAAGGATGCTAGCTAGCTGGCTTTTCTGGTCTTTTTCTTGTTATAGAAGGGCTTGATCCTTTGATAGGGCGGCCATAGGGTGGCTACAGGGTACGTACAGGGCAGCTATGTGGCGGTAACAGGGTGGTCAGGGCAGCTATAGGGCAGGTCTTCAGGCTGTTGCACACTAGCCATCTCGTGTACAGTCACGAACATCCAAGACTCATTGAAACAAAGCGCACAGCCACAACACTACGGGGGCATCAGATAGGAGCATGGATATCACATGCGGAAAATGACATAGCTTCAGTTATCGCGGTATCTTTTTATTTTTTTATTTTACACCTGCAGAGATATGATGCACAGAAGTACATGTACATACATACATGCATACATATATACATGCAGTAGAACGCAACGTTGTCAGAAATCCTCTTCACAGCGTCGTCGCATTACCAAGTGCAGACAGCCCCCTCATTCCAACTGAGGCGTACGTGCGACAGAAACAGAGGCTCTGCTTGCAGAGGGGAAAAAAGGCGAGCCTAAGAATATTACAAAGCTGATATTAGACACAGCCCTGACACATCATCACTTTTTGATTGCTTGGTGTCACTCCAATATCAACTCCAAAGCCACGCCGGCCGCTCGCTTTGCTTTGTCTGAGGAGAAAACAACGGCTCCTCCTACCCTTGCAAAATAGCGCGTCATAGGACCAGTGCTGCGACTGTTATCCTTATCGTTCCTTTTCACAACAACAAGGCGCCTGTAGGATAACCCGCCAGCCCCAATATCGACGTCACTACTACAAGTCCACCCTTTCTTGCATTTCTCCATCTCGCCCCCTTTCCTTGTCCTTATACCCAGGAATTACCTCACCAGTCACATTTTGTTCTTTCTCCCTCCTCACAACAACGACACCATCTTTTACTCTCCCCCACCAATCACCACGACTAAACTATGAAGCCGTCAATTGCTCTCTACTCCCTGGCAGCTCTCCCCGCCGCATCGGCCTGGGGATCGCTGGGCCACATCGCTACCGCCTACGTCGCCTCCAACTTTGTTTCCAACACGACCCAAACCTACCTGCAGAAAGTCCTCGAGAATACCGGCGACGACTATCTCGCCAGCATAGCCACCTGGGCTGACTCAATCCGCTACACGCGCTGGGGTCGCTTCACAAGCAACTTCCACTTCATCGACGCCAAAGACTCGCCGCCCGAGGACTGCAGCGTCGACTTTGACCGCGACTGCAAAGCCAACGGCTGTGTCCTGACTGCTCTAGCCAACTATACCGCGCGCGCAACCGATTTGAGTCTCCCCCCGCTGCAGCGCCAGGACGCCGCCAAATTCGTTGTGCATTTCATTGGTGATTTGCATCAGCCGCTGCACAACGAGAATGTTGCTAGAGGCGGAAACAGCATCAAAGTCAAATTTAACGGCGTTAATCTCAATCTGCACCATGTGTGGGACTCGACCATTATCGAGAAGTGGATTGGTGTGCATGGAAAACCCAACAGATACGCCGAAGGCTGGGCCAAGTCTTTGATTGGCGAGATCACCGACGGCAAGTTTGCCAAAGAAGCGGAATCGTGGCTCGATGGCCTAAACTACACCGATCCCATTGCCACAGGTCTCCAATGGTCGCGCGAGTGCAACAAGCTGATTTGCACTCATGGTAAGCTCCATCTCCATGCATCCTCATCCTGTTCTATCAAGTACTGACCCTTTCTCGTACGCAGTCTTCCCCCAGGGCCCCAGTGCTATCGTTGGCCAAGAGCTGTCTGGCGACTACTACCTGGCTGCCGGCCTTGCTCTTGAGAAGCAGGTTGCTCAAGCTGGCGTTCGCATGGCTGCTTGGCTAGACCATCTTGTAGATGATATTATGGCTAAGTCTGCCCTGAGTGGATCGTCTGCCGTCATAGACGAGCTGTAAAGTGCAGCAGGGCTGTAGCAACTTTCTTTACTTTCATTTCTTAGCAGATACCTAGGCTCATGAATGACCTCATTATGCATATACATACGATGAATACCATACATACAATATACACAGTACATGTCGGCAACAACTCAAGAACCGTCCGTTTCCCAGTGGTAACTGAAAGACAGTAACTGGTAGCGCCCCTTAAAACTATAACTAGCTGGACGACTTTCAACAACAAGAGGGGACATGGTCTAGTGGTATGACGGATCCTTAGCATAGTTGAAGCATCTGCCTTCTCAGCTTGGATCAGGTCCGGGGTTCGATTCCCCGTGTCTCCAAACCTGTTCGGGTTTACTTTTTTCTTCTTTTTTTTTTATATAGCCCCGACCATTATTAGCCAAAAAACTTCCGCACGTTGCCAACTTAAACGCAATTAAGTCTGTTTCAATGACAGCAAAAGCCCGGACCATATGCTGCCCATAACCAGACTCATGAACGTCTTCCTCAGCAGAAATCAAACACAGAACAAGCCATGCAAAACATCGTATCAGAGTGTTTGATGTTTCTGTTTTCACTGTTCCACACAACGGCCATCATGCCTCGTGAAACATGCCTGGTGCCGTCTGATCTTCGAGTCAAAACACGGCAGCCTCACTTTTGAAGAAAGTATGATTTTGATATTGATATTTCTATTCTTTTAATACTGATGTGTAATTTCCAGAGAAGCAAGCAGCACGCCAGAAAGCATCGCTCATCGTAGACGAGCAGAAACGAGGGCAAAATGAAGGGGACAGTAAATGATAAACACAGTAAAACAACAACCCATAACAACGTTACGTTAGTTTTCATAAAAGGACACATTCTAAAAGACAAAGGAAAATATAGAACGAATATGCACCAGCCTGAAGTACCCCATCCCGTTAACCAGAGCCCAGATGTGAGATTTCTTGGGGGAAGAAGACAAAAAGAACCTCCCAAATTGACCCCAGGCTTTCCCGTTCAGATCTCCAGTATAAGACATCCGAGTCCGAGGTAGCCACTCTTCTGCAAATGATAGACAAACGACTTCCTTTTCTCGAAATGGGCGTAGTCGTTCGCAGAACTGACTTTGATGTGTAATGCGTATCTTGCTGGACTCATAAGCCTGCTTCGCCGGCGACGGAGGTTGAAAAGGTAGAATAGAAAGACAAGTGTCATGATAATAGATGGCCATCATGATACCAATTAGGCGTGGATGTGGCCTTGAGCCGCTCCCCACGATTGGCGCTTTCTAACGGAAGCTGAAGGTTCGATCTGGCTTGATGAAGGAGGAGCACCAAAGGCTCTGGCCTTAACAGGCCCCTTCTTGGGACTATCGACCACTTCAGTGGTGACGTGTCTGGGGGCTCTGTTTTTGCCGCCACGGTTACCACCACCACCTCCTCCTCCAGCTCCGCCACGGTTACCGCCAGCACCAGCACCAGCACCAGCACCAGCACCAGCACCAGCACCAGCTCCGGCACCGGCACCGGCACCAGCGCCACCTCCAGCACCACCGGCGGCGTCGTTGTTGGCACCGTTGGCACCGTTGGCACCGTTGGCACCGTTGGCACCGTTGGCACCGTTGGCTCCGTTGGCTCCGTTGGCTCCGTTGGCTCCGTTGGCTCCGTTGGCTCCGTTGGCTCCGTTGGCTCCATTGGCTCCATTGTTGCCACCGTTGTTGCCACCGTTTGCAGCGTTACCACCACCACCACCACCACCACCACCGCCGCCACCTTCGACAACAGTGATCTTGTTGCAGTCATCCTGAGATCCACGCTGAGCAACTGGCATCAGCACGGGCTGATGGTTGGACGCAGATGTCATGGTGCAAATACGGTATACACCGGCAGGGAGACCACCGGTGACAACAGCAGTCAGTACACCGCCTTGGCCGGCATCGTTGATACCTTTGAAAAAGGCAAACTTGGTCGGATCCAGCGGTTGCGTGGGGTTCAGATTGTTGTTCATGTCTTGGGCAGTGATGTGCGTGTGGCCGATGATTTGGCCTTGGCCGTTCAAATCCTGGGGCGCAGAGTAGTAGGTAGACTGAGGGTCCGTGAAACTTCCGGCTTGCAGGTTGTCGACCCTGACATCAACGTTGAAATCGGTATTGGCGGGAATGGTATCATCATGCTTGGGGTTGATCATAATGGTAGATATCATGTTACTGCTAGAAGGGATTTTACCCATGACTTTGGTATAGTTAGCACCACCGCTCTGAGATGGGAATTGAGAGAAATCACTTACCAACACCGTTGCATGAACCTCCCTCAACTTGAAGACCGTTGGTCAATGTCAATCCTTCACAAAAGTTGATGAAGTTGGCGGGATCACTATGATATTTTTGTTAGCTGATTCCAGTAGAAGAACGAAAGGGATCTGAATAGAACTAACGTGGCTGAGGCTGCTTGTTCAGGGTCGGTTTGAGCGCCTGCTCCCTGGGAACCGGTTTGGACGGCGTTGGCAGCCAAACAGTTATTATCAGCATTGGCACCATTGTTGCCTCCGTTGTTGCCTCCGTTGTTGGCTGCACCACCGCCGGCACCACCGCCGGCACCAGCACCGCCACCAGCACCGCCACCAGCACCAGCACCGCCACCAGCACCAGCACCGCCACCTCCACCGCCACCGCCACCGCCACCACGGCCATTTCCACCACGGCCATTTCCACCAGGGAACTGTCTAGGGGTCAGGCCACGGAAGCGTAGATATGGATAGTTGACAGTGGAAGCCTCGATGGCGGTTGTCATACCCAGAAGGGTGATGAGAAAAGACCTCGGCTGCATTTCAAAGATAGAGAGTCGAAGATCGAGAGAATTAAGGTTGAATAGAATAGTCAAGGGCGAATCTCTTGATGTATCAGGTAATAGACAAAAGCTTTGTATAGATCTGACTCGCAGAGAAAGATGAATTGGTACCAGACCAAAGTGAAAAGCAGAGATTAGAAAGAATAAGGAGAAGAAGATCGCGAGAAACGGACAGAGAATAGGACTCTGAGATTAGATGGAAAAGAATATGAATAAAAGAATAAAAAAAGAATGGAAAAAAGGGCACCTCGACCAGCGTGCGAACGAATAGAAGAGAAAGAGAAAAAGAAAAAGAAGAAAGATGGCTCGCCTTGACAACCTTGGCTTCAGACTGAATGAAGAAAAGAGATAGAGAACAGAAAATGAAGAGATGTGATGCCGAGAGGACCCAAGACTTATAGGCGGACTGGAAACATGGAAGCAAGAGACGTATCGGGCCACAGTCACTGTGCTGTGCACACCAGGGGACGAGGGGTCCAACCAGCAGCATGTAAGTGCATCAGCTTCATCCATGGCTGTAAGGAGGAACCCCTGCACTTGATGCTTGTAGCCAAGTCATTTGAAGGCGGAATCATGAATATTGGCTTCGGATCTCGGAGTTGGGGGCGTGGACAGAAGCACGAGAGTCTGCGTGAGAGGGGTGTTTATCTGTCACAGAAACTTAAGCTGCTTGTTTTGGACCCTTAGGAACAGACAGTCTGGACCGCTTCTCGTGACGTCGATCATTGGCCGCTCTGTATCTGCACTTTTGTAGGCTGGAGCTGGCTTTGATACAGTTCTACGCCTCGCGATTTCCAGACCGAAACATGGTCACGCTGTCGTCTGTAACCGCATTAAAGTTCGATTCTTCCTAGTTGCAGCTTGCGGTAAAGAGTAGCGCAGACGTTTGGATGCGCGAGGCAAGTTTACACTTTGGCTGGTTAAACCAGCTTTGGGTAGCCTTCGAAGCCATGGCTGTGGCCTTAATATCAACGTCGTGTAGTCCCTCTGCAGGGTCGTTTCGCAACAGCCTCTAGACAAGCTTGAGGGCTAGAGTCACTGAGAAGGAGAAAAACAAGCCCAACCACGATAGTCGTGTATATTCCAACCTATTCCAAAACATTAGCTGTGTATGATGAAAAGAATTCAGTGTTGTTTAAGCTTCAAGCCCAGGAAAGAGGTGAGGTCGAATGGGCCAATCAGAGCCCGTCGCTTCGCGGACATCAATCGAAGTTATGTTTCGGCCAAGACGTCGATGAGAAGCTTTTGACACAAGAAAAAAAACACAAACGAAACACGTCAATGAAGAGTAAAAGATGACGGAGCAAAAAGCAATAGTCTAAAAAGATAAACCAGATGAAGAGACCGGGAAAGAAAAGGGTCGAGGGAAAAAGGCAAGCAGAGAGAAAAACAAGGAAAGCGCGAGAATTTCTGAAATATATTTTTGTGCGTCACGCAGAATTTTATTACAGTAACTGCAAAATGGACATGAAAAGCGACTTGATAAGCGCAAACCATGAAGTCGTAGGCTTATAGATGGTAACTGCCAAACTCTCGGTGGCAGCTACTCTTGAAGTGTCAAGACGGAACGGTCGGCCAATGGCATTGTTCTTAGAATTAACGGTTAATACAGACAGACCCCTTGTTACACATACTTACCTTAGGGTTAACAAATCCTTGGGTTATATGCTATATGCCCCCCCGCGTTGTGCTACAAGGAGCCCCAAAGTCATGCAGTATTGTCAAGAGATATGCTTCTTTCGATATTGTCAGAGCGCACAAACAAATCCTGCCATGTCCAAAGCCCCATCCAATGTTTAAAACACGGGCCCAAACAATACCGAAGACGCCTTGGCTACCGTCTGTGTCCGTCTCGTACCTTAACTCATGCGTGAATGATATGTGGGTTTAAAAAGCGACACAGCGAGCTCACATGTGTGATGCGAAGTCATGAAGTGTGTGAAAGACTGATGCTGACCTTCTTTTGATCGTGATTAAACGGTGTTTTACTTTACCACTTTCAGGTGGCCTGTCTTTTCCTGACACTCACAGCCATCTTCGGAGTCAAATGCCAGTCGTAGAGGTCAAGTATCACGAGGTTAAGCGATGTAAGCGGAAAGATAGAACTCCGAACTCCAATCAACTGAGGCGATATGAAGAATTTAAACCGCATCTACAGGTTCCTCTGTTCACCGTCTTACAATCATCTTGAAACACACAGTCTGGTTTGATCTCACCTACACCTAGACCTTCACAAGCTGACCTTGCCTTGACCTCTGAAAGCGCAAAAGTAGGAGACGAACGAAGGGCTGCAAGGGCCCCTCGAATCAGGGCGCCATTTCATAGAACATGCTTGATTATCAACCAGCCATGGCTTCAAACGTCTGGCCCTGCATGCTGTATGCACATGGAAAGAATCAGATATCGGCAACTTGTAAAGTTGGAAATCGCGTTCTCGCTTCAACTCGGGATCTCTGCCAAGTCTTCTCTTTCTTCTAATTCAATATGCTTATCTACGCTGGAGAAATGGAAGAGTTTCAAAGATGGGATCCGACTCCACAAGGTATGCCGAGCAGTCTGCATTGATGAGGATGAAGTGTTTAATGGTTGTAGTAGTTCGATCATGTGCTTCAAGACTGCTAACAAATAGCTAATAGAAAAATAGCGAGGGAAAGGCATATAGCCTTCCCTAACAGAGAGCGCGAAAAGAAATATAACAAACTCGACTGATGTGACATCATCGTTGCGAGAAATCTTCCTTATACAAACTTGCTCTTGTCCACAACATACAAGTCGACGTACTCATCAACAGGGAGACTATCCAGCTTCCCGGCGTTTGTGCCAAGCTCAACTAGGTTCTTGATCTTGTTTGCGTCAAAGTGCGGCTCAAGATGTCTCTTGAACTTGGCGAGAATCTCAGGTTTCGCTTCATCTCTGCGCAGACGATGACCCAGGGGAGCCTCAACAACAACCTCCGGAAGCACTATTCCATTGTCAAGCTCTACAGTGAGGGCATTGGCAATAGTGCGCATTAATGGGTTGTGATAATCCTCGGTGAACTGAGGATCTTCAACACAGCGAATCTTTTGGCGTAGTGATTCAACAAGGGGAGAAGTAGCAGCTTCGCCGCCATCAACATAGTCAGTGGCCTGGAGACGACCATAGACCAGCATGACAGCACACATGTACTGAATGCAGTGGTCTCGATCTGCAAAGTTATCCATGGGCTTGAACTGCTTATCGATGATGCGAACACAAGCCTCGTGGGTTCGGCATGTGATGGACTTGATGTTAGCAGCAGACAGATCCTCCGCCTGGAGTTGATTGAAAATCTTCTGAGAAGCCTCGATGGCAGTCTGCGAATGGAACTCGGCTATCATGCTGCCTGTTAGTCATTTTCGCCCAAAGATTCCATAACAACTGCTCATAATACAGCTTACCAGGATAGGAAACCTTGAAGAGCACATTCTCCATGACATAGCTGCCGTAAGGGCGCTGGAATTCGAAAGGCTTGCCCTTGAATAGAACGTCGTAGAAGCCCCAAACTGGGGCACTGAGAACGGTAGGAACTCCCGTCTCTCCCTTTGCAACCTTTAGAGCCAAGTTGACCGCGCGTTGGCAGGCATCGCCGGCGGCCCACGATTTGCGTGACATGGTGTTGGGCGAATGGCGGTATGTTCTCAGAGACTGTCCGTCCACGAAGGCTTGCGTGACAGCGTCGGCAGTTTGCTTCTCTGACAGGCCTAGCATCTTTGAAACCACAGCAGTGGAGGCTACCTTGACAAGGACGACATGATCCAGACCAGCCTTGTTGAAAGAGTTTAGAAGAGCAAGACATCCCTGGATTTCATGTGCTTTGATCATGGCCTCCAGAATGTCACCAACAGTGAATACCTTGCCTCCAGCAATGTTCCCTCCGGCTTTGTTGGTACGGGTAATCCAGTCAGCTACGGCCAAGATGGCACCAAGGTTATCAGACGGATGTCCCCATTCAGCAGCAAGCCAACAGTCGTTGTAGTCGAGCCAGCGGATCATGGCGCCAATGTTGAAAGCTCCATTAATAGGATCCAGCTGGAAGGGAGTGCCGGGGACTTTGGTGCCGTTAGGAACGACGGTTCCTTCCACGACGGGGCCGAGGAGCTTTGCGCATTCTTTGAAACGAAGGCCCTCAAGACCGCAGCCAATGGTATCGAGAAGAATGTAACGAGCAGTATCGAACTAAGGAGAGACATGCTGGGTTAGAAGCGATAGCGAGTAGAGAGAGGGCACGAGACTCAACGCACAGCAAGGTCCGAGTTAATGCGTGTATTGTGGACATAACTCGCAATGTCCTGCACCTCTTTATCGTACGACGCTAGAGAAGACGAACTCATGATGGGCGCCCCGGACCGACGCGGAGTTGATGTTGAAAACGACAGAGTCTGACAGGAAGACAGCGAAGCCCTGGGCAGAGAGCTTGACGGGCGAGCAACAGCAGAGATTTGAGCCGGATGAAAGGAGGGATGGCGGAATACAGGCTTAGAAGAAAGTGAGCGCAAAGACCTGACAACAGCAGACATGTTGGGGAGAGCGGACTCTGAAATGGCTGTGTTGATATGTGGTGTAGGCTGTGGGAGAAGCCAAAGGAAAAGGACATACGTCAAAGATAAAAGGCAGACTCGAGAGGGAAGGGAGTGTTTATGTGAGGGTGAGGCTGGGGAGGGGATGGATCAAGCAAGCATGAGCACAACAGGAAGGTACTCGTTGTATATGTAAATACTTAAGTTCCTTGCTCGGCATAAAACAGAAGCAATTACTGGAAAAGAACAATGCACATGGAAGGAGACGGCTGATGGTCGGCACAAGTAAGCAACTTCCCGCTTCTGGCCGAGGTCTTTACGTGGCAGTCACTTGGCAAAATACAAAGGTGAGGGAAGCCAGTAAGTAGCTCAGTATCGAGTGCACTGGAGTGTCCCGCACTTAAATGTGCTATTTGAAGCACATCTATCTCCAACTGCAGTCCTACCATAGCCAGCACACAATGTAAGTACAAAGGTCACAGCATGTGTTGGGCGCGCAAGTCTCTTAAAACGGCAAGTGTGGTTGATTACCCCACCAGGAGGTGTTCGGCTTGTAGTGGTAACAGCTCCATGGGGGCATGCTTCTCCATCTCCATCCACAGGGGGGTCCCTGTGCTGTGTGTGCCAAAGAGCGTCATTATCGAGCAAAATGGAGACCGGAGTAGGATCGAAGAGCAGCGTGCACATTCCCCGGACTGCGGAGGAATGGGGATTGGGGGTTCTAGAGTAGTGGGGTAAATGGGCTGTAGCAGTTCAGTCTGTAGTGCCCGCTGTGATGTTGTGTACAAAAGGTGAACCCCGAATACAGTGGGACGGGGGGGGATGACAGCCAAGTGACTCCCAACATGAAAAAGAGGGTAAAAGACTGGAGATCCACTTTACATGGAACAGAAGCATCGACAACGCCAACACCAACACCAACGACGGCGGGCAAGGCTTGGCGGAGACAGAAGGGAGAAGGACGGGAGGAATGGCTAGGAAGACAAAAGCCGGGGAAGACAAAGAAAATGAGTGTTGGATGCAGCGGCTTCAATGCACAGCGGACAACACTAAGTCATGGTCAGAAATAGGATCCACTCAATGTTCTGCAGCTGCATGGCCATATAACGAAACTGTTGTTATAACTGCTCCGTGTTTGGATCCACCCGCCTATTACACCGGGGTGTAGAGCAGACACGTCGTGTTGTCTTTGTACACCAAGACAGCAGAGCAGCATTTAGTGATGTGTGATTGCCACGCCAAGCGTAGGTCACCTTGACGTCATCATGGTAGATCAAGTTCATAAGGGCAAAATAAATTCAAACAATAAAAGCAACAAGTGCGTAGGACCAGAAGTAATTCCTGACTGGTCGGCTAGGTATAGATGAACAACCGTCCAAAAGATTGAGCAGGGAAGAAAGAAAACAAAAGAATGGACAAAATCCCAAAGTTCGCTGATGATGCGCCGTATACCCGTTTTCCTGAATGGGATCCAGGCAAGAGGAGGGATCCCAGAATACTGTAAAGAGTGCTACTCCGTAAAGACCAGAAAAAAAGAAAGAAAAAGAAAAAAAAAACAACTACCCTCATGCGATTCCCATGTGCACAAGAGGCGGGAGAAGAACTCCCATTTCTAGAAAAAAAGAAGACAAAAAAAATAAAGGCTCCCGTGTCGGGAACAAGGCGGTGTGGCGTGCCTGAAAAAAAAAAAAAGAAAAGACGCCTCGAAATATCAAGCCTCAGCTGAAGGCAGGAATAGCCTACTCGGCTTCACTGACGTCGCTCTCGACTTCCTCACTGACAGCAGATTGCTGTCTCTCCTCCAGCTCAGCAGCCATCTCCCGCTCAAACTCAGCCTCGAGATCGAAGAATCCAGTCTGGTCCTCCTCGGCCGGAGGAGCTGCGGCTGCGGACATCTCCACATCGTTGTCGCGTTCGTCCTCTTCGTAGAATTCATCTTCATCCCCATCGAGATCCATAGTCTCGGCTAGGAAAGGCTGAGGGGGTTCATTTTGGGCGGCGGCGGCCGTATTTCCTCCGGCACCTTCATCGTCACTAGGATCAAATAGACCATCCTCATCGTCTCCATCGCTGTAGAGGTCTTCGTCCTGGCTCGCAGCCTGTTGCTTGACAAAATCGGAGAAGTTTGCGGACAAGAAGGTAGGTGCGCGCATCGTAGTAGGTGGTGCTCGCTTGTCAGCATCGGGATATTCAACTGTGAGACCACCATCGTCGTCATCGTCGTCGTCATCATCAAAGTCGTTGGATGGTTTTCTAGGCTTTGGTGGTTCCTCGGCCTTCTTCGGGGGTGCCTCTGGCGGTGCTGTAGGGAGGACAAGCGGAGCGGCTGCTGCCGCTGCTGCTGCTGCTGCTACCGCAGGCTTGCCCTTCTTCGTCGGCGCTTTGCGCTTGGGCTCCTTGACTGGTTTGGCTGCGGCGGCCTTTTTGGTTGTCGGCTTGGTTGCTGGCTTGGTGCCGGTGGCTTTTGAGATGTCCTTTGCTACAGGCTTGGGCTTGTCTGTACCATTAACGGAGCCCAGAGGCGGGTGCTTCTTTTCGAGTGTTTCGGCGCCTTCGGTTGGCGTGCTCTTAAGGTTCATGTGGAATGTAGAGTCGACTCGGTCGAGGACAAATACTTTTCGAACGGGGTTAAAATAGAGAACATATTGACCGTCATCGTTTGTTCGGGATCCCGAGTAGCCGTAATCGCCCGTGTTGTCGGTATATGAAAGATCGTATGAAGAGTGGTTCCCGGGAACCGACGGCTTGAGTCGCCCCTGGCCAGAGGAGCTTTCGGATGGGTTGGTGGGTTTGTAGTTGTCTATAGCACACAATCAGGCCATGGTTAGTTTGAGCGGTTCATGTGACGGACACGTGCAAACCAAGCCAAGCCGCTGCAGCCTTTCTCCAGAGGAGAAAACACTCCATCGACATTGTATTGGTACCACAGCAGAACAGGCGGGAACTTACAGCGAACGCCTGTGAATATTTCTTTGGCTGTCGTGCCCATCAGCGCATCGCTGAGAATGACGGGATAGTTTCCCGCTACCGTCGGGTCGATGAGATTCGCCGGCATCGACATGGCGACCCTGGGGAGCCTAGGGAGGTGATGTGGATAAGTGGGTGTAGAAGGAGAAAAGGCTGGCGATTTGGAGCGTAAATGCGATGGCGGTTTGGCGTTTATGAGGCAGATCCGATTAACCAAATCGCAAGTGATCCTTTCCAGGAGGAATTGGGCTAGTTGAGTGAGCAATTGATGGTACAGCAAGCCATCAGAAGGGATGAGAAAGGCGTCTGATGAGAGAGAAATTAACAAAGGCAAAGGGTGCGGACTCTGGGTAATGAATAATGAACAGACGGCGATCGAGATGAGGGCGCAGGCTTGGTTGTAGGTAGGAGGAAGAAAAAAGAAACAAAATTGGAAATGGAAATAGAAGGAGAGAAAAAAAGAAAAGAAAAGAAACCAGAGGCGAAACGAGAACGTGCTACTGTTGCAGTGGCAGGCGATGCCGTGAGTGCTGTGCAGCTGCTAAGCTGTACTGTGGGTATTTTTACCAGTCAGCTAAAAAGTACAAGGTACTTGCTTGGGTACTTTACCCTAGGCCGCTGGATGTCTAGCCTGTTAATTTCTGGTGCTGCAAGCGAGGCCGGTTAGGCGAGCCCAGCTACATTGTCGGCTCATGCCGCCTTTTACAGCATGAACAAGTGGAGGCATGTACACACATTGGACGAGGAAAAGGAAAACTACATGTGCACTCTTTTGTTCTCTCTCGTTCTCTCTCGTTCTCTCTCGTTCTCTGGCAGCTGGTTGGCTCTCGAGACTTGATACTTGTACAGGCTGTGTGTGGCTTGAATCTTTGGTGACTTGTCTTGGGCGGGTTATGTTCCAAAAGCGTCGCTGTCCCTGTCAGACAAGCCAAGGGCGGCCCATCAACATCACGTAATCACCTGGCTGCATGAATAAATCCCCAAAAAAGAAAAGCGCCGTGAAAACCATACAGAGAAGGCAGAAAAAGAAGTAGAAATTCCAGGCTATATTGAAACATGTGTCAACGTGACAGAGATATGGTTGGGGGGGAGGTCGTGAATATAGAGGTACAAATGGTAGGTAGGGGAATAATGACTTGATGACTCTTAACCCTTGTAGGGCGAAGGGCCAACCATCAGCTCGGGGCGCACTAGAGCGTCAAACTCCTCCTCGGTGAGGGCGTTGAGCTCCAGAGCAGATTGCTTCAGAGTCAGGCCCTTCTTGTGCGCGTTCTTGGCAACCTTGGAGGCCATATCGTAGCCGATCTTGGGGTTCAGGCAGGTAACCAGCATCAGCGACTCCTTCATGATGTTGGAAATCTTCTCCTCGTTAGCCTTCAGGCCAACAACCAGGTTCTTCTCGAACGAGCGCATGGAGTCGGCAAGAATGCGCGACGAGTGCAGCAGGTTGCGAATAACGAGAGGCTTGTACACGTTCAGCTCGAACTGGCCGTTCATGCCGCCAATGGTGGTAGCAACGTTGTTACCCATGACCTGGGCGCAGACCATGGTCAGGGCCTCGCACTGGGTAGGGTTGACCTTGCCAGGCATGATCGAGCTACCGGGCTCGTTCTCGGGCAGGGACAGCTCGCCAAGACCGCAGCGAGGACCGGAGCCCAGGTAGCGGATGTCCTGGGCAATCTTGGTCAGAGAGCCAGCCAGGGTGTTGAGGGCGCCGTGGGCGTAGACAACAGCATCGTGGGCAGCCAGGGCTTCGAACTTGTTGGGGGCGGTGGTGAACTGGGTGCCGGTCATCTTGGTGACCTCCTCGGCGATAGCCTCGGCGAAGCCCTCATAGGTGTTGATACCGGTGCCGACAGCAGTGCCACCCTGGGCCAGCAGGCGCAGCTCAGGCAGCGAGCGCTCAACGCGCTCAATGCCGTAGTTCAGCTGAGCAACATAGCCGGAGAACTCCTGGGCCAGAGTCAGGGGAGTGGCATCCTGCAGATGGGTACGGCCAATCTTGATGATGTTCTTGGCCTCGAAGGCATCGACCTTGGCCTGGAGAGCATCGCGAAGGCTCTTCAGGGCAGGAAGCAGGTCGCTCTCAAGTTCCAAAACAGCAGCAATGTGCATGACGGTGGGGAAGGTATCGTTGGACGAGGCGGAGCGGTTGACGTGGTCGTTGGGGTGGACAGGCTTCTTGGAGCCCTTGACACCGCCCAGAATCTCAATGGCGCGGTTGGAGATGACCTCGTTGGCGTTCATGTTGGACTGGGTGCCGGAGCCGGTCTGCCAGACGACAAGGGGGAAGTGGTCGAGAAGCTTCCCCTCGGCAACCTCAGCAGCAGCCTGCTGGATAGCCTTGCCGACGACGGGGTCTACAATAGTCTACAGTTAGTGCCGAGTCGCAACCCAGTGGCGGAGGGGAGTGCCATGGTAGACGTACCCAGGCCGAAGCGCATGTTGACGGTAGCAGCAGCGCCCTTCAGGATACCAAAGGCCTTGACAATGGCGGGGGGCATGCGGTCCTGGGGCTGGTTGATGCGGAAGTTCTCCAGCGAGCGCTCAGTCTGGGCGCCCCAGTACTTGTCAGCAGCGACCTGGACCTCGCCGAAAGCATCGCTCTCGGTGCGGGTAGCGACGGAAGACATGTTGGAAGAAGTCGTGTGCAGCGAGCGCAGAGCGCGAATAGAGGCAGCGCGCGAAGAAGTGGCAGCAAGGCGTGAGACCGAAGATGTGTTTCTGCAGGTGCTGGCGATGGAGCGAGAAGCGGCGGTACCGGCAACCGCTCTGAGAGACACGCAGCGGAACATGATTAAATAAGGGACGACAGAATCGGGGTTCTACCTGTCAGATGATAGCAGGGTTAGACGAAAAAAAGCTCAGACAGACGCCGAAAGCAACAAGCCAAACGCTGGAGCTCCAGTAAGCCGAGGCAGCTAGCTTCCCGCCGGAATTGGAGTGATTGATGTATTTTTTTTTGGAGGGGGGATGCGCAGAGAAATTTTCATGTGAAGATGCGATGCGAGGATTATGCGTACTTACAAGTCAGAAATCCAAGATCAGATCAGATACGATTTGGCCTTGTCAATGCCACTGTAAAGACAGTCAAAAAAGGGGGGAAAATAGGAAGAAGATTCAAATTAAATGGGAAGCGCAGCCAAAGACGAAGTTGTTCGTTACCCACAGTTCCTTGGCCAAGTGCTGGCCGAGTCTTGCCAATTTTCCCAGCACTTTTATTATGTATTAATTTTTTTTTCGCGGCTTTTCGTAGTAGTTTTTTCCGGGCTCGGGCTGCCAGGGCTATACTGGGAGTTTCTCCGGAAAAACCCGCACGTATGTGACGACAAAGGCAATCGGCATCAATCCAAGGCAACTGCGATCGATCTTAATGACCTGTTATCAGATCTTGTCATCTTGAATGCGCCAATGTACAGACAATGTATACATGTACCGTTGCATTGCTTTTGGGCTTGTTTAGCGAGACATTCTATGTACAGGCTTACTTACTTGTGTTCATATGCTGATAGGCCCTCGATCGACATCACCTTGTGGGATTAGTTAAAGTCCTGTTTTTTCGTCTTCATTTCAATGACATTGTTAATTGCATGCATTTATCTGTACACACGTGTAGGCCTGATCTCGCATGCGTATGTTCACTTTGACAACGGTTTAGAATCTTCGACCCTAGTCTCACCTTCTCTCACCGAACACCGTTAGGGTTATGTTACACCGAGGGCACGTGATGTCGCGGAAGCTTCATCCCAGGTAAGAATCCCGCATCGGCTCACCAACACCAACACTCGGGGCCTGATTGATAATTCAAACTTGATGCGCATTAACATCACCCAAAAGTTAAATCCAGAGCCATGAGATCGACCGTTGCGCACTTCGGCATGTTGCGCCAACTGGCGCAGCAACAAACTCGCCGCACCATCCCCCGCCAGTGCCGACTTCCTCCTCAGAGAACGCCGTTTTCCACATCCCGGATACGGGCGTCTGAAAAGCCACAGCCCGCTGATCAGCCTGGCTTCGAGTCGCTTGTTGACCGCTCACCAACCATGATGCGGACTGGCCAAAAGCACGGCATTGGTCTGTTCTTTCTGGGTATGGTGCTCCTTGCTCCCAGACTGGTGGTGTAAACCTGACCTACCGATCAAGTGACCTCTACTGACATTGCTTTCCCAGCACTCATTCCCTTCACGGCTTTCTGCCTGGGCACATGGCAAGTGCAGCGCCTGGGCTGGAAAAGCGACCTGATCGCAAAGCTTGAAGACCGTCTTCTGCGCCCACCACTGCCGCTGCCGTTGCACGTAGACCCAGAGGCTGTGTCGGAATTCGACTTCCGCCGTGTTTATGCCAAGGGCCGGTTTCGGCACGATCAGGAGATGTTGGTCGGCCCACGTATGCGCGACGGCCAGCAGGGCTTCATGGTGATTACGCCGCTGGAGCGCGAGGGCGAGAACTCGACGGTGCTGGTTAACCGCGGGTGGATCTCACATGAAAAGAGGGACAAGAAGCTGAGACCAGACTCGCTGGTGGAAGGTGAAGTCATGGTCGAGGGCTTGTTGAGAGAGCCTTGGAAGAAGAACACATTCACGCCTGACAACCGGCCAGATCGGTGGGAGTTCTACTTTCCTGATGTCAAGCAGATGGCTGGCCTGGTTGGTAGTCAGCCCATCTGGGTTGAGTCCACACTGAGTACGTTGGCAAACTTCCCAATCCTCTGTCGAGGCACTTTCTCTAACTGTATACACTGCCTAGTTCCCGACTATCTCACGTTTACTGACTACGAGAAACGCGGAATCCCCATTGGCCGCGCGCCTGAAGTCAACTTGAGAAACACTCATGCTCAGTACATTGTCACCTGGTAAGTCTCATTCGTGACAATTTGATTTCATATATGAAGCTAATACCGCTGTTTTCTTGTTTTGCAGGTACTCGTTGGCTGTTGCTACCACGATTATGCTATACATGGTGGCCAAGAAGCCTGTAGCCAGCAATGCCCAGCGTCGTGTGAAGATGACCCATCAGTGGTAGAAAAGGAGAGCTACACTCTTCTAGACAATCCATGCCGGATTATTCTTGGCTGTCATCTGTCTCTTCCGTCACAGCTTCCAGGACCTTTGATTTCTTCATCCTGGGTGCGGCTGGCATTCGGATTTCTTGTAACAATTCCCGGGGTAGATATTTGTGCGCTTGGGAGAAGAGAGTTGATGTTGAGCTTATCTGCCGCTGCCTGTACAATAACACCATATGTTAGATTAGCCGCTTGTTCTTCTGACTTGATTGACACATTTTCAAGGGGGACGAAGCCCTGGAAACCACCGCCTCTTGCAAAGCTGGTGATACTCGAGGTGATTGGGAGTGAAACGGACCTTCTCATTAGCAACGCCACGTCGCTTTCGTCGATTGTTTTACGGTTGGCGTGTTCGGCATATGCCTTCAAATCCGAACTGGCCTGTTCAAAAAACCAGTCTGTAGCAAGACTTAGATGCTGTAGAGTTTCTGGCGAAATCTTGGACTTGCCGAGTCCACTTCGTTGTGCAAACATGAGAGCCATCTTTTTCACTACAGACGGCGGTATTGAAGGATACTCAATGCCATAGGCCGATAGCTTGATGCCTTTTTTGCGCGCCTCTCGCCGTTGTTCTTGCATTCCGGGGTCGAGGGTGATGTCAGGTATATCTTCGATTTCGCCTCGATCGTCGTCTTCAGATTCGAGGTCCATAAGGGGTGGGAAGTCATTGCCGTCTGCGCCCATGTCGACAGCAGCATCAGCCATGGAGACGTCGTACTGTGTGGGCTCCAGTTCTGGTTCTTCGAGGTTTTGTAGGTGTGAAATGTCGCCAAACGGCTCCGGTGAATCGGGCGATTGTGAGCGCAGTTCAACGAAAAGAGACTCTTGTTCGGGCATTGACAGGTCGCCATTCCCGCCTGTTATATCGTGGCGAGTCGTGTCGTCGATCCTGTCAAGCGAGCATCAGCGGTAGTTCTGGAGATAATACTGATACGTTTATATACCTTTGCATAGTCAAGTCACCGGCAGTTTGGTCAGGAAGATCGTCGAGGTCAATCTGTGGGAAAAACCCAGAGTCCACTGCCACGTCGTCACTTCCTAATTGGTGAGGTTGCAAGCCCACATCACTAAACCTCATGCTACCCATACTCATGCGTGAAAGCCGGCGATCAATCAAAATATCATTGGTTGCTCGTCTGGGAAACTCCATGGACTGCATCGTCAGATTCCCCATCGTCTCGTCTTCGAGCAGCATTGACCGTGGCGCCACCAGATCATCGTCCTCTTCGTCGCCTTCATCCAGCGGTAAGGTGAACTCTGGCCTGCGCATCAGCACATCGTCATCATCGTCGTCATCATACTCCATCCCGTTCGACATGTCCGTCTCGTCGCCCACCATGGATCGGTCCGGCGACTTCTTGTCTGGCGACGACGACGACGTATGCACTGTCTGGCTGACTGGCGCCAGAGACCGGCTGAGCATGCGGAGAATATCGCGCGGTGTCTCGCGCTGGTCTCGCACACTCTTGCGACGGCCCTTGGCTGGGGTGAACACGGCGGCGCGGCGCATGTCTAGCGCTCGAATAGCGGCACGAGCGTGTGGCGTCGGGGCATTCGTTGCTATGCGGTTGCGCACGGAAGATTGGCCTCGGCGCACGCTGTTCAGGAGGTCACGTGGGGCTGTCTTGTCGAGCGGGGTGCGCATTGCCCGCGCCGCCGAGTCGGCAGTAGGCCGCGACGGGGTCTGGAGTGCGACTCGGGTCGGGGGTGGAGAAGAGCCGGGGTCGGACATGGCGGGCGAACTTGAGTATTGGGTGGATCGAGGGAGATGCGATGTTGATTGTTGATTTGTTGAGAGGGGAAACTTATGGTGACGTTGAGACCAAATTGGATGCGCATTAAGCCTGAAGCTACAGCAGTTAGTCTCGACTAGAAGATGACGTCTAAACTTGACGACAAGCACTGTAATGAAGCCGGCGCAGGTTTCGAGACGTTACAAGCTGTTCGATGATGTCAACGCGCTGGGCGCGTCCTCGGAAACCTGAAAGAGATGCCCCTTATCGATAAGGAGCGAGTTTCAGGGTTACATGATTCTAGGGTTCAATTCCTTGTAACATCCATCGGCGGGGCTCTCATGAACATCACTACGAACTAGCTTTGTGTAGCAGCAAAGTTTTGATATCTCAAAGCCAGACTCTGGCCATTCTAGAAGTCGTATCTCATTAAATACATGTGTTGAATCATATGCTAATGCTAAAACGAAATGGTATCAAATATCCACCCCCATGCCCGATGTATGCCCGATGTATGCCCGGCTTCTATAGGCCCATCCCGCGATTCACTGACTGACGTATTGAATGCTCGGCAGTGCCGCCGATGTTTTGTTCGTCCACCAGCAGGATAGAATCGCATTCTATTGTTGAGTGTTTAGACGATTTTGATGGTGTTGAGCTTGGCCTTCTCGGCCCATTCAGCTGGCAAATGCGTGACACAGCCAATTCTGGAGTAGCCGCCCTCAACATCTGGACAGGCACTCACGATGAGGCCACCATAGCCACTATTCATCCAGTTCATGTAGGTGAGCAGCACAAAAATACCAGTTGCCTCAACTTCCTCGTCCATGTCGCCGTCTTCGGCTCTTTTCGCATACGTCTGCGCCTGCATCTCGTCGTACTTGAAGGTGACGAGCTGGCCGTCAGCCCAAAAGTGCTGCCTTTTGCTGAGAACGCCACCGCCCTTGCGATATTGGACGAAGTGTTCGTTCTTACTGCGCGAGCTGGTGATGACGATGGGTAGAAGAGGAGTGTTGAGAATGCAACTACCGCCTTGCACAGCACCGAAACGATCGCCCTGGGCAGTGATGGCCTCAATGTCGACGACGAGAGCCTGGGCTTGTGGGCTTTTCATGGCGTGCCACGTAACACCGCACTTGAGAGATGCCCAGGACCATGACGGGGCTTTTTGCTCTGCTTTGGAGCAAGCCGTGGGCTTGGAGGCCGAGCCTGGGATGGATTGCCACATGAGGTCAAAGACAAATGTGTCAGCCCACAGACCAGCAACATAGCGCGACGTGCTGGTCTGGGGCATGTGACTGGCTAACCCGCTGATGCCACTGAGTCGATCTTTGTTGTAACTCAAGTCGCGCTGCGAGTACATCTTGACGAGGATGCGCCACTTGGCCGCGTCAGTGACCTTGCCAAGCGTATCGGCGACAGTAACGGTATAAGGCGGGCGCTGGTCTTCGCTTCGGCGGTGAGTACGACATTCATACACAACAGCTCCAGGAGAAAAGTGGACGATGCGGTTGGCGAGGTACAGTTCCTGGAATGCCCAACTCCGGCTGTAGAGAGGGCCGTCGCGGCGGAGGGTCGCCCAAGACGTGGTAAAGGGAGGGTCGAATATGCCCTGCACGGGCGGAGTTGAGAGAGTTGAACGGCGACGAACTACGAGCGACACTTCTTTGTCGCAGTCAGAAGTAAATGGCACTACATGAGGTTTCCATTGGTCGTCTCGGGGTCCAAGGAAAGTCCTTGTCGGGTCTGGTGAAGAAGCGGCTGCAAGAACGACAAAGGCATGGCTATATATGTCGCCCATCTTGGTGGTTTCCGACCTCCAGTCACCTTCGTCATCTTGCACGATACACAGCGCATCTATCCAGAGATATGTCAAGCCCAGAGACCGGGATGTCTTGATGGCATCGGCAAACACTACTGGCAGTTTACTGACGTCGATGTTCTTGAGCAGCTCGGCCCTATTCATACGAGTGAGCTGGAAATGGGGATCGGATCCTCTACAGTAACTCAACGCAGCCCAGGCCCGCTGGTATGCACAGGGTTTGGCGCTGTATTCCCTTAGCTGCACCTGGGAGTCGTCGGTGCCCAAATGGATCATGCGGGCAGGTGTGAAGATGGCGGACTTGCGAGGTTTGCAGAACTGGTGTTCTTGATAGCACTCAGTCAAGCACTTTCGTGCAAAGTCCATGCAGAGACTGGCGTCAGAGGCGCGAGGGGCAGCAGTGCCTATTGACGGCCCGAGGGGCAGTTCCTTGGGTTCTTTGGCGTCGGGCGGCATGGGCAGAAGGATCTCGATGTCGATTCGTGAACGGCGGCCATTGACGGCTGGGAGGAAGTTTAAGCAGTTGATGACAAGCGGGTGGCCCTCTCGTATCATGAGACAGATTGACGGCGAGCTAGTGGTGTCACTTTCGGTGTCGGCATTGGGCTTGGCCGACCACGAAGGGCTGCCATCTGGATTGGTGAAGAAGCGGTCCAGTGCGTCACAGATCAAACTGCAGTACCGGCAGGTTCTGGCGGGGCGGCCAGACGCCTCGTCGCTTTCCTGGACCTCGGCCATGCGCCGGGGCGGGATGTCAATCAGCATCATGGCTGGCGGCATGGGATTTGTGCCAGGAGGGAAGATGAGGTGAGGCACTAGGCCGTCATCGCCGGGATCTTCCCATCTTGCGGCGGTTTTGCCGCTTTTGCTATCGGAGGATGCCACCTGCAGGTTGTTGCACACGGGACACAGGCTGCGTTTTGACGGTCTGCCACACCGGGTGCTCTTGCGGAAGATTCCGTTGAAAAAGGACATGATGGCGGGATCTGGCAGGCGGGCGAGGAGAGGGGCCGGCCTCGTGGGGGAGGGGCCAAGTTGGGGGGGGATATCAAGCTACGAGAGGAGCGCGTACTTGGCTATGGGATACACGAGGAACTGGGTAGGTAGGTGGTGTGGCTGGAGACCGAGAGACCGAGAGACGAAGCCAGAGAGCCAGAGAAAGAAAAAAAAATGATAACGAGGTATGCAGGAAAAAAGAAGAAAAGAAGAAAAGAAGAAAAAGAAGGAACTCGGCACTAGACTGCATAGAATAATACAAAGCAAAGCAAGTTTTAGCCTCTAGAAACAAAACGCTAACAAGCAAACCCTCCTTTACTCTACACTAACAACAAGAAGAATCAAGAAACAAGAAAAGCAAACAAGCAGAACAAGAGAACAAGAGAACAAGAGGCCAGGCCAGGCCTTCTCTCGTCGCGGGGAGGAGGCGAGAAGCTCCAGGGTGCCTCTGCCCTTTTGTAAGACGAGCCCCGAGACGAGAAATTCTTTTTTTCAAGCTTCTCTTTTTTTTTTCCAGGCCTCGTCTTCCTTTGATCGGCCGAAAAGGCTCACTGGACTTAAAAAAAAATAGACAATAAAGAGATTAAAAAATCGTTAGCCCAAACTCTGAATTGGTCCTTGAAGATTTCTCTTTTATTGCCTGCATTTTTCGTGCTATTTTTATCTACAGCCAGAGGTTAACTAACTCCCGCTTGACCTCACTTCACTTGGTCATGTCAGAAGAGAAACATATTGCGGGAGGGCCAAGCGGACGTCCAAGCTTCTGTCTTGCCTGGCTTTTTTTTTGCTTCTTTTGTTTGGAGGTTCTTGTTCTCCGCGGGAGAGGAGAAGAGAAGAAGAAGAGAAGAAGAAGAGAAGAAGAAGAAGAGAAGAAGAAGAGAAGAACAACAGCGTGCCGGTCCTCTCTCCATCTCCATCTTCCCTCTCTCTCATTGCCTCTCCCTCTGTCGATATTGCCTTCAGAGACTCCGTGTCAAACACAGCCTTCTCTAGCCTGGTCGCCTTCTGTTTTCCTCCTCTTGTTGTCTCTCCTTCTTTGGCCTCCAAGGTGTTAAGTGCGCCAGAGGCGCAAGGGCTATTATGCAACACGTGCAAGTAGTTTCCCATTACCTAACAGGTCCCAGCGCCGACGGCCAAGACTGGAGATTGGGTTGTCGTGCAGGCAAAGCAGCCAAAGCAGCCAAAGGCCGGCGTTGGTGGGAATGTAGAGAATTGCTACGGTATATGGGCCGTGGGTCGTGTCTACAGGCTGTGTCGTGTGTGTGCTGCGTTGGTTGGAGAGAGACTGAATAAATGCACGTCAATTCAGCGGGATTATCGGCTGATGCTTATCATAGGATGCTGTCAATGTAGCCTAAAAAAAGAGGTAGAAAGAAAATCCTGTCCTTCTTGGTTGCATCGTCGTCGTCGTGTGTTCCGTTGCCCGGCTGTGGTCTATTTTCTTGCCCTGTACAAACACTAAATAATCTTGATTGACAGCGGGACTGAATCTTGCGGCTGGACGCTGATTCTTTTCTGCCGTTGCTTGTTCCTGGCCGGCTCAATTTCAGCCCTGTAATGTGGGATTGTGGGTGTGTGGCTGCTGTAATACGGTAATGCTATAGGCTGGTGCCACGCCAAGTTACAGGGCCTTGTTTTATCTGGGGCGCCCTTTATCTGTAGGGCGGGCGCCACAAGTTCTGCCACTTTGTCAGGGATTTGTTTGCACCAATTGCCTCGAGTTTTTTTTATATTTTTATTATATAAAAAAAAATTAAAAAATATATTTTTTTTCTCTTTCTGTTGTTTTGTTTTCTTTTTTTCTTTTCTACAAGCGCGCCCTAGATACGAACCACATCTTCCTCCTTTGCAAGCCCTGCACTGATGTTTCCTCTGAGCTCCCAAGGAACAAAAAAGAACAACCCATAGCACGGCCATCGGCTCTTGCGGCTTGCGGCTTGCGGCAAGGAAGCCGGACCAGGGAACCCCCCCTCAGCTGACCACCAGAACGTGAAAAGTTTTTTTATCCTTGCCCCCCCTCTTCACGATCCACGATTTCTCATTTCTCTCTTCCGCTCCAAAGTTACATGTGCTCTCGCTGGTCTCTTGCGTATTCTATGCTAGGATGCTTCTGCTGCTTCATGCCCCCGAAGGCGGAGACTGGCCACCACCCACACAGGACAT
The DNA here is from genome assembly GCA_038407185.1 of Chalaropsis ovoidea. Classification (NCBI taxonomy): domain Eukaryota; kingdom Fungi; phylum Ascomycota; class Sordariomycetes; order Microascales; family Ceratocystidaceae; genus Chalaropsis; species Chalaropsis ovoidea. The sequence continues at coordinate 14,800 of JAXHKQ010000160.1, read as the reverse complement.
GGCTCTGACTTAACTCCATAGCAACTCCACAGCTCAGCACAGCTCAGCACAGCTCGACAAATCCCATCTGCCATCTAACTAGGCAGTCGCTCTCTCTTCACATTCAAATACCGGTCCGATCAGCGGTGCAATACCTTCTTCCGTCATCAAGTAAGACTCGGCCCACCACACGGCTCGTCATACGGCTCTGTCGCTCGCCCAAACCCCAAAAATCCACATTCCGAAACACCTGTGCTCTTTTCATCTCTTCTTTATCCTGTAGACTAACTTGCGGACTTTATGGCCTGTAACCCTAATCTCAGTGCTTGAGTACTCGAAGATCTGCTGCTGCGTTTGCTTCTCGAGACGAACCCGTAGCACAGCCAAGCGGCCTTGTTTTAGCGGATCTCCAACAAACAACCAGCCAACACTTGCATTGCATGCATGTCGCATGACAACCTGTTCCTAGCCAGTCAAAACACCACGGGGGCTACATTGCCAAGTCATGGCTGCAGTCAGGAATGTTGCCTGCTTTTCTCAGACTTCTCGATACTCCATCAACGGGCTCATGTGCCCTGTGGAGCAAGCCAATACGCCTACGTCCAGGGCCTTTTGTGATGTACTGGCCCTTTGGCACGATCAAGTTGCCTCGCTTTTCACGTATTTCTTGCGGCCTTCCCGTGCACTGAACTCGGGACGACTGCGTATCCATAGACAACAAGACTTGTGTTAGCTACTAATGTTAGCTACTAAATATAGCGTGCTTGGCAGAGAAAACCCGTATAACATGATCAACTCGTAGGTAAAAGGAGACAAATGAGAGGAACAATAGCGTACGAGTCTATATAGCAGTCTAAAGAGTCACATATTACAACAACACCTTTATGGTCTTCCTTGCAACTGTCATAAAGTTCAATATCAGCATCATGGCCAGGGATAAATGACACCGGCTAATCCGCGGGTAAAAACAGGTCCCTGACTAGTCCAACGAACCCTAATAACATCAGGGTGGAACGTCTCCACATTTGCTGCCCTTCATTGGCTAAAAGGGTCTGGGGAATGAGTTTAATGGTTCGCGTTATTGGGTTTTCTGTCTCAAACGGCAGGAGTCCGTCATATACGACGTGCTACAAGGCAACTTCCCTATCAACGTCTCTCCAATTTCCCATTAAACACCTGAATTGCTCCGCTACTTATCAGGAATCTTCATTTCTAACTGCTGCAATCATTGTGATATCTTCATTTTATACTGCATCACCATACGATTACGCCCAATTCCTTGTGTATCAAATTGACACTCCCATCGCATCGTTTTATCACCATTTGAACTAGTCCCAAGATCTCCACTCCCAGAAATGACTCGCTCAGCAGTCCCGAGAACTGTTCGTCCGCAATACAGCTCAATCTCCCTCAGCGAGACAGACTCTCTATATGTAGATATCCTTACTATACAGGAAGACGACGCGCCTTCTCCGGCTCCCAAAGCTTCCCTTGCGATTGCGCCAAAAATAACCGCGTCCACAACCTCCCCCAAGTGTATCGATTATATATCCAGAAACTATAAGCCCCAGAAGAGTGCCCGTAACTCCCCCGAACTCGCCGCCTTCAACGTTGAAGCCTCCGACGATGCTGAAGTTTCATTTGCCAAATTTCCCGGTTCGTTTTGTCTTGTCGGCCGATTCTCCACTCGTCATCACGGACGCCCTGCTAAGTAACTGATTGACATCTTGTCTCTTCTGCATCACCAGCCAAGCTTCATGCTAGCAAAGTCGCCGGCGAACTATACAAGACACACCGTGTGTCCAAAGGCCTTATCTTTCTGCCTGGCCAGCCAACGATAGAGTATGAAGACTCGGACCAAAGCCCGCGCTTCCGCCAGCGCAGATAGTAAGAAACCGCCCACGGACCTCGATATCCTTCCTGTATCTACAACGGCTTATTGACCGCTCAAAGCTTCTTTTACATTACCGGCGCCAACTTCCCAAACTGCCATGTCACCTACGACATTGGCCGCGAGCACCTGATTCTCTGGGTGCCCTATGTTGAGCCCCGCCAAGTCCTGTGGTATGGCTCCACGCCTGGCCCCGAGGAATGTCTCCGAAAATATGACGTCGACGAAGTCCGCTACACTACCAAGCTCCCTGAGTATCTTCAGGCCCAGCTCCAGCTTGATCTCACTCTTTACCTCTTGCATAAAAACCAGGCACCCCATTTTGAAGATGAGATAGCTAGTTCTCTCAAGTACCGCATCAACACGTCCTTCCTACAGGAATGCATGGATGAGGCCCGTGTTATCAAAACTCCGTACGAAGTCGCCATGATTCGCAAGGCCTGTGCCATATCTACAATGGCCCATCGCCAAGTTGCCGAGCAATTGCTCGACCTTAAGAACGAACGAGAGATTGAGGCTGTCTTCCAGGCTGCCTGCACTGCGAGTGGAGCCCGTGATCAAGCGTATCCCATCATCGCTGGCTCTGGTGTCAATGCTAGTACTCTTCACTATGACGAAAACAACTCTTCCCTTAAGGGCAAAGAGATGGTTGTTCTGGATGCTGGCTGTGAGTGGAACTGCTACGCCAGTGACATCACTCGCACACTCCCGATTAGCGGTAGCTTCTCACAAGAGGCTCTCGATATTTACACTGTCGTCGACAAGATGCAGCAGGAGTGTTTGAGGGCTGCCAAGCCCGGTGTATTGTACTATGCTCTCCACCTGCACGCCTGCCGTGTCGCTCTTGTCGAGCTAATGGACCTGGGAATTCTTCACAACGGCTCAGCCAAGGAGATTTGGGATGCCGGCACCATCTCCGCCTTCTTCCCACATGGCCTCGGCCATCATGTTGGCTTAGATGTACACGACGTCTCTGGCCGTGATCGCCTGCTTCTACTCGGTGAAGAAACAGTCCGCATTCGCGGCACCCGCAGTATGAAACGCAAGATGATCTCTCCCGAGGCCCTAGCCAATAACGCGGGGCCCTTTGATGCTCCCCCGCCGCCGTACCGGGGTCGCCAAGCACTGCAGCCCAACATGATTGTCACAATTGAGCCTGGTATTTACTTTTGCCGTGAGTACATTGAGGGATACTTCCTATCGAACCCGGCCCATTCGCGCTTCTTGAACCTCCAAGTACTAGAAAAGTACTACCCGGTTGGCGGATGCAGGATAGAAGATGACATTTTGATTACACCCGATGGCAATGAGAACTTGACTCCTGCGCCCAAGGGAGACGAGATGCTGGACATCATCAATGGTCGTGCATAGTGGTGAAGCTTGCATATACTTCTATAGCGATAGTTTTCTTTTTTTTTAATAGTGTTTTTTCTACTTCATTTGCTATGCATCAAATACAAATGGTACAGCTTTTGAGTTTCTCCGATTCCTTGATATAAGTCTTCCAAGTAACCATCATCTTGTGTCGCCCAACGGACGGCCAACTGTGGACGTCATGATGACAAAGTCTCTGCGTATAATTCTCACGGCTACACACGTACAGCATACTGCCAAGAAAAGAAAAGCTCGTATTTGGTATCAATCTGCCACACGTCCCACCGACTCCGGATTAAAAAAAGAACCTTGTTTTGTATATCCGCAGTGCATGCACAATCCGTAAATCCTCTACAGGTACTTGACGTGCTGCATTCTCCCCTTGCGCTTGTACATGACGTACAGTCCAACCAGAACAACCTGGCTGCCGACGATGATCCAGATCAGGCGGCCGTGGGTCGAGCGCACTGTCGTCAGGTTGTCCGCCAGCGTGGTATGATGTCTGCCCATCTGGCTGGACACCTGGTTCTCTAGGCTGCGGACGGCGTTCTGCATCTCGGTGTGCGTGCGCTTGAGCTCCTTCTCCAGCGTGGCGATTTTGTTGGAGAGCTCGCCGACAGTGCTGAAGCGCGACATGTCGCTGCGCAGGTCGCTGCGGAAGCCTTCCATGATCTTGATGAAGTTGGCGTTGTGCTGGTCCGCGGCGTCCTTGGTCGACTTGATCGCATTGTAGATTGTGGAAATATGGTGGTCGAGGACTTGCAGACGGTCGTGTATGTCGGCGAATTGCTGGAGGGCGTCTTTGATAGTGGTGGCGTCGATGTCGGGAAGAGATCCTTCCATGGTGCCATCTTGTTCGGGAATGGGTTGTCCCGGTTGTCCCATCTGCTGCTGCTGTTGCTGCTGTTGCTGCTGTTGCTGCTGTTGCTGCTGTTGCTGCTGTTGCTGCTGTTGTTGCTGTTGTTGCTGTTGTTGCTGTTGTTGCTGCTGCTGCTGATCGACAATAGGGGGTGTAACAGACTCGGACATGACCACGACCTTGAAAAGCTCAAACGAATCAGGGACATCCGGGGTCGTGGCGGTGACACCAAGGCGATAGCCAGTAGGGATGCGGACTCTGTCGGTCTCGAAGCACAGGTAGCCATCCACCTCGACGCGGAAAGTGACGGCATCCTGGCGGAGCTTGATTTGCGACGGCCGACCCAGGTTGCGGTACGAGTAGCGACAATGTCCAAAGGCCAGGGAATCGATATTACTCTCGCGGCTGTAGTCCTTGGACCCGTCGTTGAGAAATCCGCGCACCGTGCCCACGCCGCCCTGCGTTTCCAAGACCAGCGCCAGGCCCTTGAAGTTCTTGGCGCTATAGACACTCTCGGCCTGGATGACTTCATGGCCGTTTTCCGCCAGCCATATGTTCAGATTACCACTGCCTCGCTCGGGGCCGCTAGCGCGGAAATCGACATCGGTGACCCATGTCGGATGCTTGAGGTCATGGTCGGACCAGACGGCACCTTTTTCGTTTCCCGGGGCCGGCGGTGTCAGGACAATGCGATTCGAAAGGATCTCGGGTTCGTTGGGCTGTCCGCGGGTGTTGAAGCTGGGGATTCGGCCGTTTTCGACGATTATCCTGGGATGGTGTCAGTTTTCATGTGGGCAGAAGGAGGCAGGCATTGTATAGGGTTGGTAGTGTATGCGACAGCGCGGTTCTTGAGAATGTAGAGAGAGAGAGCGTACCGTCCAGAGTAGCCAAAGCTAAATTCATTGAGAAGGAATTGCGCATCCGCAAGCCCAGACAGCAGGGCAGCCGCAAGCGCTGCTGAGATTTGGAAGCGCATATTGAAGCGAAGATACAAGCAGAGGTGCGTGTGGATTGCGCGAAAGTGAGAACAGAAGAGTAGAATGTAGAATGGCCAGAAGACTTGGTCGTTGCTTTGGCCGGTTGTTGGTGTGGGTGGACGGACTGCGTGATCGTGATTGAAGACAGATCAGCAAGACAAACGAGAGAAGACAGGACAGGCTAGCAATGGCTGTAGACAAAGTCAAGAAAGAGATGTCCGAGCAAGTCGTTGTCTGTCCAACAAGCAAACCCAAGCTTCCTTCTCTGGCTATAGCGGACAACAGCTTGTCGTCAAGCTCGTCGTTCCCAGGATTAAGGACACTTTTCCGGTATCAGCCAGGGTCCTGGGACGGACCAAGCAATGCAAGCAAGCAAGCAAGCAAGCAAGCAAGCTGCGGCGGGTTGTTCCAGGTACTGTCAGTGTGTTTGTTACAGCGCAGTTTTGTGCGTAGGAGAGACGCAGGCTGCGGCAAGGTTCTGTAACTTGGGGGCTTCGGGGCGTGAGAGTGCGGGGGGCTACAGGGGGCGACAGGCCCTGTGGGAAAGGTTGTAGAGGGTATTTGTAGGGTGCAGATGCAATGTAAGAGAAGGCGGGCGCTGGCTGGCAACAGTTTGATCACCAGGAATTCGCGTTGGGAGAAATTAAATTGATGATGACAGTAATGTGAGTGGAAGAAAGAAAGCAAAGAAAGGCTTGTCTGGAAAAGGCCATCGAAGCGTTGGGGAGCTTGTTTGCGCTCAGCATAGCTCGAAACCGTGGCTCTATCAGGTAAGTGAAGTAAGTACCTTTACAGCAAAACTTAGGCTAGGAAGTACTTGTGTGTCTTTGGTAGCAAGTCAGCTAGCCCCTGAGCCTTCAGCACACCCACCACCACAAAAAAAAAGTAAGCCACCATCGTGTTTCCCGGCTTTTGACTTTGCTGCTCACGTTCTGGTAGAACAGACGGAATTCCATACTTTGCTGTTCTCTTTCTCTTCCCATCTGCAACCCAATCAGCAGCCGGCTCCCTTGTCATCGTCTTCTTCCTCTTCTACGCTGGAGCTTGTCTTGTCCGCCTTTTTTTGCCCACGCCTGTGATTGGACTGGACTGCAGCTCCACTCTAAACACCCTCCCAGAATGCTGTAGAACCGCCAAAAAACAACCCTGCCAAAGCTTCCATCGTTCGTTCGTCTTGGGCCTTCTTCTTCTTCTTGTTTCCGCCATCCAGGCTTAGACCGGTCTCCATACTGCCATGATGGACGCCTATCCGTCGCTGCTGCAGTGCGCCATTGTCGCCGCTGCATTCAAGATTCTTCTTTTCCCGGCATAGTATGATGCTCTGCTCATGTCCCACACGCTATCACAGCTCCATCGAACCCTGTAGCTAACCCGCGAAACTCTTTTTTGCTTTCTTTCCGTGCAGCAAATCGACCGACTTCGAGGTTCATAGAAACTGGCTTGCCATTACCAACTCGCTGCCTATCTGGGACTGGTACTATGAAAACACATCGGAATGGACCCTCGACTACCCCCCCTTCTTCGCCTTCTTCGAATGGGCCATGTCCCAAGCAGCGCACATCGTCGACCCAGCCATGACCATGGTTGCGAACCTTGACTACGACAGCTGGCAGACAGTCTACTTCCAGCGCTTCTCTGTCATCATGACTGAGCTGTTCTTGGTCTATGCGCTTCAGAGGTGGGTTCTTCCGCATCCAATTCGGCCTCCAATTCGGCCTCCTTGTCCCCAAACCCGTGGCGTGGCATGTGCTAACCAACCCTTCCTTGCTCTACTCCCAGATACATCGACAGCGCCCCTCTTAACCTCAAGCGGGCTTCGCAAGCCGCCGCTCTTTCGATTCTGCTCTCTCCCGGCCTACTCATCATCGACCACATCCACTTCCAGTACAATGGGGTCATGTACGGGATACTCATATACTCTCTCGTCTTGGCCCGCCGCCAGTCGGGACTCTTGCTTAGTGGCGTTGTATTTGCCATCCTTCTCTGCATGAAGCACATCTACCTGTACTTGGCGCCGGCGTACTTTGTTTATCTCCTGCGCGCTTACTGTCTCTCGCCCACCAACATGTTCAGCATCCGCTTCAAGAACAGCATTGCTCTCGGCGCCAGTCTGGCTGTGGTCTTTGGTGCTGCCTTTGGGCCCTTTGCGCTTAAGGGGCAGATGTCCCAGGTTCTCAGCCGCCTGTTCCCATTCTCCCGCGGGCTGTGCCATGCTTACTGGGCTGCCAACGTATGGGCCATCTATTCGTTTGCGGATCGTTTTCTGATCTATGCCGCTCCTCGGCTTGGACTTACAGTCCGGGCAGAGGCTCTGAACAGTGTCACGCGCGGTCTTGTCGGAGACACTGCATTTGCTGTTCTGCCCGATGTGAGCCCGCGTGTGTGTTTCCTCCTCACGCTCTTCTTCCAGGCCCTTCCTCTGGTAAAACTGTTCCGCAAGCCTACTTGGGACAACTTCATTGGCGCCATAACTCTATGCGGCTATGCTTCCTTTTTGTTTGGTTGGCATGTGCACGAAAAGGCCATTCTCCTGGTCATCATCCCCTTCAGTCTTATCGCCCTCAAGGACCGCCGCCACTTCGGAGCCTTCCGTCCCCTGGCTGTGGCCGGCCATGTGGCACTATTCCCCTTGCTGTTTGGAGCTGCCGAGTTCCCTATCAAGATTGTTTACACTATTTTCTGGCTTTTGGTGTTCCTGCTGGCCTTTGACAGCCTGGCGCCCGCCTCCAACAAGCCTAGAATCTTCCTGCTGGACCGGTTCAGCACTATCTACATTGCCGTCAGTATCCCACTGCTGGTATACTGTTCCTTGATCCATGGCATCATCTTCGGAAAAGCGTACGAGTTCCTACCACTCATGTTCATTAGCAACTATTGTGCTATCGGCGTGGTGGGCAGCTGGGTTGGTTACATGGTGGTGTATTGGACGGCTTGAAAATGAACTTTTGGTGCATCTTTTTTTATGTGTTTTGTATTTGATAGACTAAATGATACCACTTCTTCTCTGTGTCTCGCAGTGGAACTCGAACCTCATATTTCTGCTCCGTCGTTTCGGTATAGTGATAATGTGAGGTCGAGTTCACCGAGATTTTTCTAGTGCCCCTCCACACCGAGAACAGCCCCACATTTATTTACATAAGCATTGGCCTTGATAGTTTTGACTTCACTCTTCCTTGACGTCGGTTGCAAAAGCGGCCGATCGCACACTTTTTTTTCTGCTAATCGATCTGCCCTCCAAACCCGCACAACAACCTCGATGGCGCCAAAACTCGACCCTGCAGTGCGCCTTGCCGCTTCTGGTCTCTGCCGAAGCTGCACGTTCGGCTCTCGCCAGCCGCTGACTTCCGGCAACTCTCTCAGCAAAGTCTGGGCCTCCCAACATCCCATCACCCACAACGCCGGACGCCGACTGCACAGTTCCTTTGCGAAGCCCCCCTCGGCACTTGTGGCTAAGGCTGGCGCTACTACTGCGGCTGGCGGTACTGCTACTGCCCCCTCGACCTCATCTCACCTTGCCCCGACATCGGTGAAGAATGTTTCAACCCGCTCCATCTCATCGTCTGCCCACTGCGGCCGCGAAATGCTTGCCGATATTCCCGATGAGCTACTACCCAAGCCGAAGCTAGAGGCCGACAACCTTTTTCACTCATTCTCCAACTCGCCCATCCCTGAAATCCGACAGCGCGCCGAGTACATCAAGCACCATGCTTACTGCCCGGAGCATAGCCATCGGTCAATGTGGGCGCCCACCATGGCGCCTCAGCCCGAGGCTGAACCAAAGGAGCCCGGTACTGCTGACCCCGAACACCCTTCCTTTGAGTGCCCGGACTGCGGAATACCGCTGTACTGCAGCGAACAGCATTGGATGGAGGATTACGAGAATCACATGAAGGTCTGTGATACTTTGCGACAGATCAATGAGGATGCCCATGATTTACACTCGGGTCGCGCCTTCCCCGAGTTTGCGTACAGTGGTGTTCAGATCCGGGAGGCCATTGTCAACATGTCGGACTGGGATAACTACATGTACTCGAGAGACTTTGAGGCTGTCAACTCGGATCGTTCAATGCGCCACATCACCCGCCTGTTGACCTACCCCGTTACTGTCGGCTCTGTGCTTCACGAGCTCAGCCCGTATACTCTTCAGAAAAACTCCCGGCTGACTACGGAGGGCTTGAAGAGTTTGAGTGGTACGTGAAATCTACCGTTGGAAAGTTACAATGCGTACTAATGAGAAATACACAGCCCTGCGGTACTCCCTTCATCCCCCAAAGCGTGCTGGCGAAAAGGTCAAGGACTTGAAGCTGAACCCGCCAGCTATGCGCATCTTTGTTCTGGGTGCCCGCGCCGAATCATCGCTGCCGCGTGAGGCCTGGACTGAGTTGTCGCATCTGTTCCCTGATACGCGACTGCACGTCATTATGATTGGGCCCGAGTCAATGACCAACCGTGACGACGAGTTCCCGCTGCCCCCACGCACGCCAGAGAACCCCTATGGTGCCATTGTTGAGGACCGCATCTGGACAAACCTGAAGATCAGCACCATTGTCGACTATTACCACACCATCCACAAAACGGGCTACTTTGAGCCCTACGACCCGTACTTTGACTGCTTTGTCCTCTTTCACCCCGGCCTAGGCTACCCCACGACAAGCCCCGAGTGGGCCGAGACACTACCGCAGCTTCTCGAGACTAAGCTGCCCATCATATGCACCGGATACACACAATATGATATGGAGCGTGACATTGAGTGGGTGAACAAAACGGCCAAGGGCGAATTTGACATTCTCCTCAAGCCAGGCGAGAACAAATTCCGCAGTCTTGGGTGGGAGATGAATGATCTGGATCCCAAGGACATCCACTGCCGCAACTGGGGCGTGTGGGCATTCCGTGGAAAGAGGTATGTGCTTATTTATCCGTCTGTGTGATGTTGTATTTGGTGTATTGGTTGCTAACATGTGCTGTACAGATACGAGGCGACGACTAAGGAGGACGGCACTATTGCCCTGTAAGATATGGATTGTACTTTTGGATCAAAGTTTTGTGTGTTAGAAAGTTGTAGTGGGGGTAGAATCTGGCGTATTGTGTATTATATTCATAACAAATTTCATCAAGATGTTGCATCATCACGCTTTGCTTCAAACTGAACTGTTGTGTTAGGGTTATACACAGTGACTGTGATGTTCCAACCCTAGCTAGCAATCTCTAAAGCTTTGGCGAGATATATCGGGTGATTTGGAATTCAAGGTTAGTTGTTTCGTCCTGCTTTACTGCAACGACAGATTCTTGTTCCTGAATCTAACTCAAAATTTTACTTGCTTGGGCCTGGCCATTACTATATCTTTTCACACACACATGATTGGTATCTGGGATGCCACTCATCTCGGCCCAATATGGTCACCATAAATTCCCACCACAACCCACTATCGGCCCGGACCAGACTGCCCGGCAGTTTGACGCCGGCGGGCAAAACACCGCCAACGCAGCCATCTACGCCGGCATACTCTCAGCCGCGGCGGTCTGCGAGGACAACGGATCCGCTGGGTGAAAGAGCCACGGCGCAGTTGATTCGCCGGGTTCTCCTGCCGCAGGAGCACAGCGATCAACTGACGGCGGCTGCGTTGGAGGGCCAGCTGCCGCCATTGACGTCATCGAATGAGGTGGACTTTCAAATATATGCACTCCTGGCTATTGTATTGAGAGACTTTGTGCAGACGTGGTATGTCAAAATCACACCCGACGACACGTTTGTGACAGAGCTGGTCAATATCGTGGCTCATATCTCGAGGGCCATGGAGCAGAGGCTGCGCAAAGTGGACTTGGAGAGTCTATTGCTGGACGAGATTCCAGAGCTTCTCGAACAGCATATTATTGGTCAGTCTCGCTGTGAATACTGTGCGTGTATGAATATTGTCTAACCTGTCAACATAGCTTATCGGACATCAAAGAGACCCGCTACACGGCCGCCCATTGAGGCCGACTCGTGGCAGATCTACCACTCACTTTTCCCATCTCCCGCAATGACGCCAGTTCCTGAAGCTCAGGACCCAGAATCAGTCTCAAAACAAGCGGAAAATGAAGCCATGTACCGCAAGCTGCTCGTCCAGGGCATGCTTGCCGTGCTGCTCCCCACAGAAGACTTCCAAAGCTCATGCTTGACGTCACTCGTTGGAGAGATTCTGTCTGAGACTATCATCGGGAATCTCGTGGCCAACAAGGTCTCACAGCCGTGGATGCTATGGGAGATGATAGGTATTGTTTGTTCCACCATAACGGGCAAAAAGCCCGTGTCAAAGGAGAGAAAAAAGCGACGAAAAGAGGCCGCCGGTGTCTCTCCAGAACCAGACGCTACATCGATACCACCGCCAGCACCACCCGGGCCTAGAAAATGGTCGCTTCAGTGGCTGATGATCATGCTGGTGCAATGGGGCGTCATAATATACAGCGTCATCCGTGGTGTGGTGCACGGCTTCATGGCAGCAAGGAAACTGCCGAGTAGAGTTCGATACAAGCCCTATGTGAAACCGTCGCAGACCAACCACAGCCTTACCAAAGCGCCTATCCTGACATGGAAGCTCTTCAGCTGTGCCGGCACACTGATCGAGATCGATGACCGGATGCCCTGGCTGAGCGGGAACATGGCCTTGGTGCAATGGGGCCTTTTGAAAGGGCCATGGCGTATTGGCGCCTTTGATGGAGTGTTGGACAGGTAACTATCATGATGTTTCATCTGTAGACAATGACCAAGCTCTAACACCCGGCAGATATGTTTCAAGTATTGTTTTCGACAAGATTCTAGACGGCAATAGAGTGCCCGGCCTTGTCAAATCTATACGCGGCTCTTTGTTTCCCAACAACCTTCCAGGTAAACCCTCTATGTTCGCACCGGCGAATGCAGCCGAAGAGAAGGAACTGCGGCTACGAACTTCGGCAGCACTTGTTTCACTGATGCCCAGGTGGATGTTGAAGGTGTATTTCTGTGGCGCTGTCTGGGGGCCGTCTTTGGACTCGGGCGGCAACGGTGAAGTCTTGCAGCAGAATCCCGATCCTGACCAGCGTCTGGTCCAGGAAATAGACGAGACCATCCTCGATGTGTTTAGCGATGAGTACTGCAATAAGCACCTCATGTATGCCATCGTGGAGCTGGTCTTAGTGAGGCTGATACCTGAGTTGACAGAAAAGGGCGTGGAGGATCTACTGGATGATCGGTTGGGCCTCTGAATGCAAGATGAAAGGAAACACGGCCGCTTTGCCAGCATAGCAGCTGGATGCACAGAATGACTTTTATTTCTTATTGGGGTATCAGAATGGTAGTGGGTGCATCGCCTCCGGCCCTCTCACTGAGACCAGGTAGCCTCCAGCTTTTCCAGCAGTTGTATGACATGAGGCGGCGCCTGTTCATTCAGTGCCTGCTTCTCAGTCTTTTGCAGAGGACGCAGCACATATCTCGACACTGCGTCTGGAGTCCGCTGCTCTGGGCGGCCAATGCCAATGGCTATTCTGGCCCAGTGGGTGTTGGGGAACTCGTCCTTCCGCAGATGGCAGTTTATGCTCTTGATGCCATTGTGGCCTCTATGGCTGGCCCGCCATTGGCGGACTTTGACAGTGCCCAGCTCACCCTCCAGATCGTCATGGAGTACAACCAGGGCGACCTTTTGCGGCTCGGCGCCAACAACCTCCCTAAAAGTCTTTGCAACCCATGCGCCAGAAACATTCATCAGCGTTGGCGACTGGACGAGCAGAAATTTCTCCCCCATTGACACCTGGGCCTTCTGCTTGCCTATCCGCTGGAATGACCACGAGGGCTGGCCGGGAATGAGGCGCTGTACGGACTGGATGGCGAGGTGGCCGGCTGAGTGAAAGGTATCGAGATAGGGTTTAGGGTTCCCTAAGCTGACAACCAGGACTTTTTCGATCATTGCGTGGCGTGTATTTGTGCAGAGGCTTGGCGAATTAACAGAATGAGTGAATGCTGAAAGAGTGGAACAATAGGAACGAGAGGCAATGAATGTCGGATGATATAGAAGAGAGAAAAGTTGCTGCAGAGCCGGCTGCAGTGATAGAAAAGCAGCGCTGTCGTCGGTCTGCTACACTGAAAAATATCATCGGTCAGGCCATTAAAGGCTGCCTGCGGTATGACTCCAATATGAGTTACAGGCTACAATGCAATTACAGTGGCCAAGCCTGGCCAAGGCCAAAGGCCCAGGCCAAGGCCCAGGCTAAAGTCACGTGTGGCTGCACAGGCCACGCCACAGAGCTGCAGTGCTGTGCAAATCATGGCGCAATGCAGAGTGAGTACGTACTTTACTTGTGTTAGCAAGCAGGAAAAAAGATGCTGACGTCGTTTCTGAGACCTGAAGCTAAAGCTAAGACTGCAATAAGGAAGCCTTCGCCAAAGAACAAGCCAGCAATCCGTGTTTTGTTTTGTTTTTTTCTTCTCTCTCTCGCTATACTTGTTCTCTCTTCCGCCCAAACAACTTCGACCTCACTGACTGACGGCTTCATTCTACTCTGCAAACTATTCTCTTCTTGGTCCCTTGTTATCTATCCTCTTCTGCTGCCTGTTGTCCTTTTTCCGCCGGGACTCTGGGAACAGAAATTATACCTATTGTATCCTTAGCTATTTTTATACGCCAAAACCGCTCAACATACTAAGGGGACTCTGTCGAACCGCCGCCGATCCGAACCGCACCGAATATACTCTCGAGAGGGGCATCGCTATTATCGTCACCATCACCGACACCGACACCGACACCACCACTACCACCATCCGCCAACATGTCGTGGGCAGGTGAGAAAACATCCCACTATCCCACCATCCCACCATCACGCCAAAATGTCATGTGCATTATACTGGCTGAAGAAACATCATGCTGATCCGCCTTTGCAGGCTTTAAAAAAAACGTGAACCGGGCTACGACCCAGGTTATGATGAAGACTGGTATGTTGCGCTTGCTGTCCTTGGTCATCCAGATATGGTGCGAGTGGTAGAGCCAAGCAAAGGCACCCTGTGAACTGACGCATCGCTTCTACTCAGGCTACGTTGAAAAGACGAACGATCGCGATTATGAAATCGAGGAGAGGTAAGCCGGATATATCGCCAAACCCTCCACCTCCCTCCCCCCCCTCTCTAATTACCGCCCCGGTCCCAAGCTCCAGGAACCCACCTCACCTGCTAACATGTGATTTTCAAGACGATTCCGGACCATGGAGACTGCGGCGAATCGCCTGCAGAAAGAAGCCAAGGGCTATCTAGACTCCCTCCGAGGTATATTCTCGACATCGATACCCATCATACAATCTACGCACGCCTACTGACGACATGTTCGCAGCCATGACCGCTTCACAGATGCGCATTGCCGAGACCATAGACGCCTTCTACGGCGACGCCGGCGCCAAGGATGGTGTCAGCAGAAGCTACAAGCAAGCAGTCGAGGATCTTGACGCCGAGACCATCAAGGCGTTAGATGGCCCTTACAGGTATGCAGACCCCGATCTCGACCGACCCCGCAGCCCATGGCCGTTGCTAATCATTTTCTTTCTTCGACAGAACGACAGTGCTGGAGCCCATCACGCGGTTTTGCGCCTACTTCCCAGACGTTAATGAATGTGCGTAACACAACACGCCAACCTCACTGTAACAAACGACAACACCCGTACTGACTTTACTTGTGCCCCCCCCCCCCCCCCACGACCTCACAACCATCACCCCACCACCTA